>PVJC01031064.1:0-20827 GCA_004026665.1 Murina feae | reverse complement strand
TGGATTTCTTCTGGTTTAGAAATGTTATGAAATGTGGAATTTTAATATTCTTAATTCAAAAGTAGATTAGACACATAGTTATGAAAACTTTAATTTTAAGTGATGGAATGTTTCCAGACTGCAGAGGATAAGGTGGTTTACCACTGCCCTGTAGTGATTATCACCCTTATGCTACCCAGTCAGAGGAGAGCACAGACATGTTGAATGAGACTCCTTATCATACTGGAGGTCCTTGCAGATCACTTGAAGTAACAGAGATTTAATTCACCTTATATTTGATTAAGAGATTTCTACAATATAGAGATATTTTTCAATATTATTTGATTCATAGAATTTTAGAAAACAGAATTTCAATTTCCCAAATGATTATAATGATATTTTTGAAATTACAATGTTTAGAAAGATTATAATCTAAGGGTAAATGCTGCCCCTAATTGAACTGGGTAAACATTTATGACATGAAAAGTTTGGAATTTCCAAAATTTAAACAAGAACCATCCTGTCTAATAAAAAGGGAATATGCTAATTGATCCTCACACCATCCCAAAGATGGTGGTGGCCACAGCCAATAAGGAGGGAATATGCTAATTGACTGCTCCAACCTAAAAAATGGCGGTACCCACAACCATAAGATGGCCAGCTGGGAGGGCAGTTGGGAGCACCCAGGCCTGCAGGAGACGCAGTTGGGAGCAATTGGACTAGGGAGCAGTTAGGTGTCAATCAGGCTGGCAGGGGAGTGGTTAGGGCGTGATCAGACTGCTAGGCAGGAGCAGTTAGGGGCAGTCAGGCAGGCAGGTAGGTGAGCGGTTGGGAGCTAGCAGTCCTGGATTGTGAGGAGGATGTCCAGCAGTAGGACATCCCTTGAGGGGTCCCAGATTGAAGAGGGTGCAGGCTGGGTTGAAGGACACCCTCCTCCCATGCACGAATTTCATGCACTGGGCCTCTAGTTTATTTCTATAAAGGATGAAATGAAGGCAAATACTATATCACTATAATTACTAGAAAATTCAAAACATCTGGTATCCCTGTTGGTATTTAAATTATTTCAGTCAGAAAATTATAGTAACCAAGAATTTTATTTTTGATAAAATTTAAAATAGATTATTTTTCAAAAATTAAGACACTAAATTTTTTTTCTCCAGTTCCCTTCCTCCCAACCAAAAAACATAAACAAAAACCTCAATATAGCCAAGAGATATATTGAGGTCTGTGTTGTACTATCCAAAAGCTTTATGAGATTTGATTAATGTAGGTTTACAATAAGCAAAATGATTTGTTTGGAAGTGAGAATTCAATTAATGGTCAATACATTAAAACATCATACTGACCTTGAAATACTCAGAAAATACTAACTAATGGGGGTCAATGAACATAGATACTATTCGTTTGGAAGACAAATTCCTTTAACTCTGTGTATACCCAAAGAGTACTGTTTAATTTCTTAGACCTTTATTAATTGAGGACACATATTAGAATATGCAAAAAGTGAACTTTCATTTACTAATGATTGGTCTAATTGTTACATGGGTAAAAAGTAAAAAAAAAAGTCAATTATTTCATATCTATGTCTGTAAGTGGACCTACTTATCTATATCTACATAGATGGTGTTTGAGATACCTGGAAATAGTTTTAGGTGTTTGACCTTTCTGTGTTGCCAGTAACCACTTGGACTAATAGTAATTCAATTAAGAACATTTTGAAATAGGGTAAATAGGGTAATAAAAGTTGAATTTAAAAAGTAGCAGAACAGGATAGTCATTACAATTTAGACCATACATTTTTGTGATTTTAAAATTCATTTGGTTTGAAAGGTATGTCTAGTATTTCTAAAAATAGGAAGACTTACAGTCTTTTAAGGAGATATTGCATTATATAGATATTTTGGTTAACTTCACATTGACTAATTAATAAATTGCATTCATTTAGAGAAAACATTGAATTAGTTTTTATGCCTTATATGCAAGTCCATAGATGCTCATATATTATGAGAATACATAAATATGTCTGAACACACACTGATACCTAGCTTGGTACTTAGTTGGCTTTCAATGTACATTTACTAAATTGATAAAGGCACATAATTATATAGCTAAATGTACACTTTTAACTTTAATAGTCTCATACATCCTATCTAATAAAGAGATAATATGCAAACTGACCATCACTCCAATACACAAGATGGCTACCCCCATGTGGTCAAAGATGGCCACCACAAGATGACCAGCAGGAGAGGGCAGTTGTGGTTGACCAGGCCAGCAAGGGAAGTCTGAAAGGGAGGGCAGTTGGGGGTGATCAGGCCTGCAGGGAAGGGCAATTGGGGGGACCAGGCCTGCAGGGGAGGACAGTAAGGGTGACCAGGCCAGCATGGGAGGTCAGTTAGTGGCAATTGGACCATCAGAGGAGGGCAGTTAGGGGTGACCAGGCCGGTAGGGGAGGGCAGTAAGGGGTAATTGGGCTGGCAGGGGAGCAGTTAGGCATTGATTAGGTTATCAGGGGAGTGGTTAGAGGGTGATCAGGCTGGCAGGCAGAAGTAGTTAGGGGTAATCAGGCAGGCAGGCAGGTGAGTGATTCAGAGCCAGCAGTCCTGAATATTGAGAGGGATGTCCAACTGCCCGTTTAGGCCCAGTCCCAGTGGGATCAGGCCTAACTGGGCAGTCAGACATCCCTTGAGGGGTCCCAGATTGGAGAGGGTGCAGGCTGGGCTGAAGGACACAACATCCCCCCCCCCACCCTCCCAAGCATGAATTTTGTGCACCGGGCCTCTAGTAGTTAAATAATTATAGTCCACTAGAACATAAAGAATGACTATAATGATTTTTCACTTCTAACAATTTATTGAGAAAATGCTATGATAAAGACCTTTATCCAGAGAGCCAGCATGCCATTACACTAAAAAAGAAAAATGTATTCTTATTCCTTATTCCTGACTCTAAACCTGTGAGAGGCTCCAGAAGTTCCATTGGCCTTGTTGTTAATACAGGTTACATAAAAGGTAACCAGTGTATTTTAATTACAAAGACTTGGTTCCCTGAAAAAAAATCAATAGAAAATATCATTTTCAATGCCATTTAATTTACATGGCTTGACTATCCAACTATTCTACAGTTTTGTGTTGTTTTTATTCAGTGGATTGAATGCTATGTTTTGTCTTCAACAGATGTGACTTTGAGTGCTCTGGAAAACAATTTATGCATTTGGCCTAAAATTATAGATGAACCATCTAGCCATTTGTCCAGTATAAGCAGACATTTTAAAAAGTGGTATTGAAAGCAAGAAAAATTACTTAAAGGATCAGTTACATCTAAAATGATGAAATCAATAATAATATTTTCTCTGGGATTCTTTCTTTCTGATAAGCAAAATCTTTGCTTAAAAGCTGCATTAAAATTTAATCACAATCTGTGTGATTTAGCAATTGATAATTTCTGGACAGCTGTCTTCTGCTTTGTTTAAGTCTTGTGTTCCTTCTGTTTAAGTTATGCCTTTTAATAGCTGGATTCAGTACATTTGCTTTTAAATACATTATTAAAATATGGTCATATTTTATCATCTTCCAAAAGTAGCTTATGGTTTATATCTTTAAAACATTGTTAAAACTGGGTTGAAGACGTCACAGGAGGTGAAACTACTAGAAACTTATATTAGTTCTACCAGTCTGTTTTGATCTTAATTTATTTTTTTTCAAATTCTATGTGAGTAGGTGACAACTTGTGCTAATGATCTTAACATAAGTGCTTTAGCTTTAGACTATAAACTGGAATCAACTCTGAATCATCTTTGTTCACCTGTCTCCTGTTATTTTGTCTGCCACATATTGAATAATGAAACTACATGTGTTCAGTGATTTAATAATTCTTAAAGGTACTTTTATATATTTTAAAAAATATCTTAAATTAGTGTGACTAACTACCTCAGCTGTGTCAATTGAATACATATGTGTACATTCAATATTTAAAGGGATAGATGACCACTTTTTCAGTATCAGCACTTAATCATTTAGCACAGATTATGTAACAGCCAGTTCAGCAAGTATTGCTATTCCATAGTTCCTTTATTCTCTTCTAAAAGAAGAGAATAAAGAAAGATTATCTTTCAAAGTATTTCCTCTGATTACTCCCTACCCTCTAATCACCTAATAGGATGGACTGAACTTAAAGTGATAATGCCATATTTATTATAGGATGACTGTTTTAAAGAATCAATATGTTTGATGTTATGCTATGCATTTCAGTTGTAAAGGCAAAATAGCTGACATAGTGGTCATATTATAACGTGGTTAAAAAAAAGTTTTTATTTTATTATTATAACATACTCATATAAATCAATAAGGTTAACTGTATATGTCAGCAATAGGACCAATAAAATTTGAACCCATTTAACAGCATAATTTATGTGCTGATATTTACTGTTATCTTTTCATCAGCTATTAATTAATTAAATAATTCTGTTGAAACTAATAAATAACAATTAGATAAACACATTGCCAAAACATAATTTAAAAGAAGCAGATTGAAGGGGCTTGGGAATATAAGTAGCCATATAGTATGTCAATTAAAAGAAAAATTGAAATATTCCAAATATGTCCACAATATGTCCAAATATGTCTGCAATATGTCCAAATATATGTACAATATTGCAAAATTTAAGGTAGTACATATAGAAGTTGTAACACGGACCTTTAGAGTAGCTATCTGAAAATAAAAGATTATCAGTGAATTAATCATCAGTCAACTTGAAAGTATAATTTATATGAAATTTAATCTGTAAGTCAAAACATGTTCTTTTGATAACATGATTTTGATATGAATGAATTATATAAGACAGGTAAGATATTCCTTAAATGAGGTTGTTTCCTGGGTGCTGCGGGACATGGAAGAAGTTATGTCTTAAAATGCTATGGCAAGGCCATGTGCACAATATGTGTCATTTTAAATATTGCATCATACAATTTAAGCATGTATATTAGAAAGCATACAAAAAGTGAAAATGTATTTCTCCTTAAAGCATAATCTATATTAGTTACTAGTGTCAGGGGTTGTTACTATTTTCATTTTCCCACCAGATTTTTTGTGTGTTCTGTATTCCAGTATTTTATGTTTAAATCTCAGGAACTAAAATTGCTTTTACAAAATAATCCCAGAAAATCATAAAATCTGCAAATTCTTTCAAGAAATTAATCTGAAATAAAATCATTTGAGCATGCTTTTTCCCACAGTAATTTTCAAAAGCATTTTTTTCTAAGATCAAATTTTGACACTATCCTTTTTTTGCACAGTATGATGTGACTCCTCCTATTATTAAACTTTATGGCTTAAAAAAGCTTTCTTATTTTACTTCCTCCAACATATTCAGTTACTTTTTTAAAAAGGTGAATATATTAGCATTTCATAAAATGTTAAAGTGACAAAGAGTTAAACTAGGAATTTTAGATGAATACACTAGCAGTTCGCCATTCTGACAGCAAAAGCTAGTGCTTTTAAAAAAAATGCAAGTTTGAAAAATGCAAATGGTGTTATCCAAATATGCAGCCATATGTCCGTAATACACACATTTTTTAGAAAAAATATTGTAAAGATTTCTATCACAGAATTGTATCTCAAAATGGTGGGGTCTTGTTTTTTATATTTGTTCCCCCCAAAATGGAAGACATTGAAATGATATTTCAAAATTTCAACATAATAGCTGGAAAATTCATGATTTTTAGATAGGCTCTATCTAAAAATCATGAATTTTCCAGCTATTATTTTCAATTTTGAGAAGGTACTCTAACAATCTATAACATTGTCAGCAAAATTGCCCAAAATATCCAGATTTAATCATACAATGTTTTATTCAGACAAAGTTTAAAATATAATCCCTTTGAACAAGTTAATAGTCCTTGCAATTCAAAGTCCATGAGACAAGGGAAAATATTAGTTTGAATCATGTTAAGCTGTGAAATTTGGATAACCTGTAAGCACCTTTGCTCTGTTGATCACAGCATCACTAACAATAGGAGAGGCAGAGCCAAATCCCAGCGGTAAAACCTCCAACAGGAAAATATCAATTAATCTTTTTCAATAGAGTTGAAGTATGGGTAATCCTCTCATTAAATAGTTTGAACCTTTTTTCCAAGTAAACAAAGGAGGGATAATGAGTGATGAGGTCTGCCTTGTTTACACGGAGAATCTTCAAGAGGCTTAAGGCATAACCTCTCAGCACAGAGGTCTTCTTAGCCATTGGTCACTAATTACCCTCTTAAAGGTATTTGTATAAGCTAAGAGACTGTTTTCAAACTCAACAGGAGAATACCATTTAAGTGCCAATATTTTATACTTAAGCCAATATATTAAGCGGTGTCAAAATGTATGGGTTCCAAAACAAAACAAAACAAAACAAAACACACATACACACACAAACACCAATAAACAAACAAACAAAAACCTTCCAAAAAAAAACAAAAACAAACAAAATTTCCAATGTGTATTTCCATACATGTTTATTATCTTACATTTTTTGGATCAAAAACATCAACAACGTTATTCATAATTGCTAGAGATAGGGTATAACTCTTGATTGAACTATTCCAGCACCCTCCGACCTCCGATTGCTGTGAAAATTCTGGATTGGAAGGGAAAAGAGAGGACTGGAATTAACATCTGTTGTGTCATCTGCCAACCAGTTTGTCCTTGATATTTAGCAATTTGAAAGTAAATACCTTCTTTCGTCCACTTGTCACCATGCAAGTGCCATTTAAAAACCACTTGATCCTTTCAAATTTATCTATAATGCAAACATCAATAGTTGTTAGTTATTTCCACGGAAAATTTTAATATATCAGGTGTACGTCATGGTGGCCCTAAAGGAAAATAATTTTGCCATGCTCTTTAATCAAGGCCCACATTTCTTACCATGCTTATTCATAATATCAGTATCCCAGTGAGTTTATATGTGACTGAATATATATGTATGAAATGAAAATCAGTAACCTTAGTGTCTGCAACATTTTTGTAATTTCTAAAGCACAGTCTGTATAAGAAGCTAGAATTACTAAATTCATCAGTACAAAAACCTTCAATCAAGAGGTTATTAAATTATAAACAAGGGACAAAAGAAATTCATAAATAATTCTAATGCTAATGAAATGATTTTTATTTTATTTTATTTTTTTGCTAACAACTCTTCAACAATTCACATTGACAGTACTATTTTGGTGCTCTTTCTGGATTCTACTCTGTTGATTCAACAGTGAAAAGTGGGTAAGTTTCACATGAAGAGGTTGGTACAAAAAGAAAATTTACATCGACTAGTGCTATCTTTATGTCTTAAAACTTTATCATTAATTTTGAAATAAATTTTTATTTCTAATATAATATAATGAATATGCCATGAGGACATACAATAAATAGAGTGAGGGACTCTTACAAATGTCTGATACTATTGAGGCTAATACTAGAGATGGCCCAATTTAGAAGCAAATGGAAGGAAGTCCATGGCTTTGTCAGTAGTGTCCAGTGTTTTAGAATCATCTCATCTTGGGAACAGCATTTGATTTTGGCATCAGAAATTTGTTTCTAATTCCATTTGAATGTTTTATGTGCCATATAAAGTTAACAAACACTGAATACATATACCTAATTATGTAATTGTGGATATGTTGTTTAATTATAGTTCTTTTATCTATAAAATAGAGGAATTTTATTAAACTATCCCTAAGAACTAGTTCAGCTCTATAATCTATGAATATAGTACAAACTAGAGGCCCGGTGCACAAAAATTTGTGCACTCTGGGGGCTCCTCAGCCTGGTCTGTGCCCTCTCACAGTCTAGGACCCCTCGAGGGATGTCCACTGCTGGCTTACGCCTGCTCCCTGAGTGATTGGGCCTAAGCTGACAGACATCCCTCTGGTAGCCTGGGAGCCCTTGGGGGATGTCCACTTGCCAGCTGGGAGCAGGCCTAAGATGCAGTCAGACATCCTTAGTGCTGCTGAGGATGCAGGAGAGGCTCCCACCACCACCGCTGTACTGGAAACCATCAGCCTGGATTGTGGCTGAGCAGAGCTCCCTCTGTGAAGCGCACTGACCACCAGGGGGCAGCTCCTGCATTGAGCATCTGCCCCCTGGTGGTCAGTGTATGTCATAGTGACCAGTCATTCCCAGTGGTTCTGCTGTTAAGTTCAATTTGCATATTACCCTTTTATTATATAAGATGTTAACATGGAAGAATCATGATTTTACTTCTCCTTATTTATTTTAATGTATCCCAACAATTTATTTATAGTATACTGATAAAAAGTTTGTGTTATTCTAACAATAGGTTAGAAAAATAAGTAAACATGTGTGGATATATAATATAATATATAAATATATATATTTACACAAGTAAATATAGGTGAATAAATGCATAACATTCTCTTTGAATTGATAATGTAGTAATTGTGGGAAAAACAGAAGTGATTTTTTAATGAAACAGACACAGTAAATATTTTGCCCTCTTAACACTATGATTAGTAGGTGAGAAGAGAACAATCCTATATAGTAAAAGGCTAATATGCAAATTGACAGAATAGTGGAACGACCAGTAGCTATGACGCATACTGACCACCAGGGGGAAAACACTCAATGCAGGAAGTGCTCCCTAGTAGTCAGTGTGCTCCCACAGAGGGAGCACTGCTCAGCCAGAAGCCAGGCTCATGGCTGGCCAGCACAGCAGTGGTGGTGGGAGCCTCTTCCACCTCCATGGCTGTTGAACATCCCCCGCAGGCTCCCAGACTATGAGAGGGAGCAGGCTGGGCTGAGGGACCCCCTGCACTCCCCCACTCCCAGTGTATGAATTTTGTGCACCAGGCCTCTAGTTGATTTATAATGACACCAAAAGCTCGTTGTGTGTAGGAAACAGTCAAAGTTTACTTTTGTTATGCTTTTAGTGGTTGATGAAATTCAACAGCATCTAAACACAAAAAACAACGTACTTATTAAAATCGCACACAAAATATTCTTTTGCCCTTATGCTTGTTTATTTTTCCAAGTTTCTGTTTGTTGGAGATTGTCTAATATTAGAAAATTAATTTAGAGATGCATTTACGCCTCCACAGTCACCATTTGATTTCCAGATTCTTGTGGAATAGCTCATTGTTGGTTAAATGAGAAGTGTGTTGGCCAATTAGCATACAGTTGAGTTTAGCTGATTTACATATTTCTGTATCTATTACTAGAAGCTATTTTCTATGTCACTCAAAACATTGTTACTTGATTAGGTTTTATAAATTGTAGCAATGGTTATAATTAAGAAACATAAAATAAATGTATTATATAATCCATATAAATAAAGCTTACTTTTCAAAATTGCATTTTATTTTAAGTATTTGTATTTCTTAAAAGCTTATGTGAACTAAAGAATATCAGTAACTTTGCCTGTCTTCTTTTAGTGCACATTCTAGAATGAAATATTATTTATATAAAGCAGAGAAGGAATACAGTATTTTGTTACATGAAAGAATGAATATGGGTTTTTATGGATATTCTTTTATAATTATTAGCATGACCTAAGTATTAAACAGGGCATTTTTATCTTCCTATTTAAATGCAAAAGGCAGCTACATGACCCTCAGAAGAATCTTCTGGTCCTAACCAAGTCTCTTTCCCCCCTGACATTCTTAAATACAATATTTGCACCTTACAATCACACCATGTGACACAAAATTTAAAAAATGATATGCCTATCCTGCTTACTTAAACTCATTTCTCAGAACAGAAAAACTACATTTTTATGCATCATTTATTAGTAAGTATGATCCTATTGGAAAAATGAATTGCACGATTTATTTTGGAACAACGCTTTTCAAAATATAGTGTTTGTCAAAATAGCAGAAAATCGTTCATTAAACTGAATAAAATTATTACAAATTGTTTACAACCAGTACTATGCACCCACAGACCACAGCTTAACTTAGACATTATCCTACCTGAGTTGCTGGTGAAACAAGGGTGTCATATGACATGAAGAAAAGATGGAGGCTTAGTTTGTGCACAGAAAGAAGTCCAATAACTACCACAAGAATATCAGTAGTAGCAGAACCCCAATTCTGTCCCTGATTTTACCATAATCAATCTCTTACAAATCTTTGAAAACAGTGTAGACCTTGGACTTGAGAATTACCTTAGCTTCATTATGTAAAGGAGGGAGATCCTTAAAATCTTGGATATAATCCACTTAGGAAAATAACTTTATTCTAGGGTCCTTAACACTGCTTTTTTTACACTGAGCGAGAAGACATTCAGAGTTTTCAATCTCCTTGCTTTGAGTGAGGGGTAATGAAACACTTTAAGCAAGCAAAAGAAAGAAAAGTCACAAATGAATCATTATGTGGAATAAAATCTGTGCTTTCATCAAAACTTTCTGTGACTCATTGGTATTTTTTCTCTTTCACAATATACCATGGTAAAGTCACTGCCTTAGTCACTCAATCAAGAGAGGATTGCATTTGAGTTCATTTCTAAAAATGAAGTCATAAAATGTTTCCAAGTGAAAAATGATAAGCTATATTAACTCAGTTTGCATACATTCCAAACAAGGCAGGGAAGAAACCCGATTTGTAACTGTTGATGTCACTGGAGATGTGTAAAATTCCTAAGCTGGTTCTCCATTCAAATTTGGTGAAAAACTCCTTCCTTCCATTCTGTAAATTTCTAAAATTTTTAAATTTTTTTCTTACGAACGTAATAGCTCATTCTTTGGGTCTGATTCGATAATGTCATGATATGGAAAAGGCAATAAAATGTGGTAATCAGAATGTGTTAGCATTCGTAACATTCATATTCCTCCTTCCCCAAACTACATGTGTGTGTGTCAGTGTCTGTGCGTGTGTGAATTTATTTGTGTCTTTGTAAATAGCAAGAACATTTAAACTTGACATTCAGCACCATATAGTCCCCACTGATTTCTTTTAATTCAAGTTAGAAACTACAAACCTCAACATCATGAAATAGAAAATGTTGAAGTTGTACATATATACACATAAAACAAAATGACAAACGTATACATATATAAACATCTTGTGAAAGCTCAGAAAGAAAATTGGCACGTTTTTCCATGCCAGATTCTATTAAGAGTCAAAAAACCTTTATGAGACTAAATGAAACAATAAACAGAATAAAATAAGAATCAGTCTTTAAATCAAATACAATGGCCTCCTCATATATCATTTTGATTTGGATCCCATAATCGTAGGATCTCCATGGGTTTGTGGGAGAGAGAAAGTATTTATTATAAGAAAATGCTTAGACTCTCTAAAATTGAGTCCCCCACCCTAAATTATTCCTATGGCACCGTAAGTGAAAGAGGAACACCACATACAAAAAAAAAAAAAAAAAATTACCTTACTCTCTGAATTTAAGTTTACAGACACTGTCGACAGATACTGTTGGCATATTTGGCTGAAAATATATGTTATTTTTATGTGGAATGGATGTCTTTTGGCATTTTGAAAAGTGAAAGCCTTACGTGTTGTCTCTAAATAGGCCGTGCTGCGGTTTTCGTCAAATGGAAGATTCAGAGTGGTTCTCTGCTGCTTAGCTCAGCTGGGAGACTTTGCGCGTGGAGCCAAGGACCCTCGTGCTCAGAAGTTCATCCTGAAATGCCCATGGCTACTTTTAGGAAATGCAGTGAATGCCACTTCGGGAATTTGATCCCAGTAAAGAAAGATCATCTTTTCAAAGTTCAGAAGTGCCATCAATTTGACCTTTGTCACATAGCAGGAAATGAAGAGTAGCACCATGTCCTCTCCCCTTCTCTTCCCTCTCTATGTTTCTAAGTTCTTGACCCGCTCTGTCTTCTTCTATACAAGATAAATGACCTTATTTTATCTCTCTAATCTCTCCAATAAGGGCACTGAACCCAACTTCTTGGGGTTAATTATCTGATCCTCTCTGGCCATCTTTCTGCTCAAACCTTTTGTGCTATTAGAATTTCCTCTGCTCGTTTTGTTGCATGCCTATTAGGTGGGAGCCTAACTGGGCAAACGTCAGGCAAACAAAGAACTGGTGGCATATGTGTGTGTGTGTGTGTGTGTGTGTGTGTATATATATATATATATATATATATATATATATATATATATATATAGTTTATATATATATGGTTTTTCCAGAGAGAAATGCTCTTCATTTCAATCTCAGCCTAAATTGAGATTTATCGTCCCCTCATATATATAGTTCTTAATTGGTTTCCTAGGAGAATATTAGAAAATACAATCATATGTACACATGCATTTTTTTTGGCATGAGACAGTGGTATTTAATATTTTCTTTAAAAATATTCATACAGCTAAGAGAAAGTGAAAAATAAAATTTCATAGCAAAGGGATAATACACTCTTGTTTAGGTTCTTAAATTTCCATACTCTCTATATTCATAAAGTAAGAATTTCCTCTACAGAGTGCAGAGGAGCCATGAACGGTAGCTCAAAATATTTGAACTATGTATAGTTTACCTTGAAGAGATATTTTATAAGATTTTAAAAACTAATTAGTTAAAATGTACCAAGTCTTGTATTTTAAAAATGAAGGATTGTCATACCTTAGCTATGTCAATTTCAGTAGAATTTCCTTAAAGGTCTAAGGTATTCAAATACTCTTCAACACCACTGAGATCCCTACCCACTTCTTAGTCCTAAAAATATATATAAAGAAAATGAATTAAGATGTAATAGTCGCTAGACTAGGTGAGTCTAACAATTTCTAGGTGAGTCAAAGAGTTCAGATTTACTCAGTGTAAAAATCCTAGGTTGATATTAGCTTTATCTATACTGCATATCCAGCATTCTCCACTCTGGTTTTAATAAGCTATGCCTGAAGTCTTTCCTTTTCCCACCACAGAATCATCAGCAACCACTTAAACAGTGAGGTTGTACAGAACTATAAGGGAAAGTAATCAGAGTCTGTTAGTGGTCATTTCTTCTAGGCCACATAACAATAGAACTTTCAGCTTTTAGGCTTAGCCCAGGGGCATAATAATAATAATAGCAACTAAAATAATAATAAATATGTAAAAATAATAAACAACTATTCCTGATGTAACATATAGATACTTTCTGAGAAAATATAAGCTTAAAGTATTTACACACAGAGGCATAAGGGTGTAGGTAACTCAAATCGATGGTGCTCTAAAATGGTATTGATAACCTTTGTGGCTTTTCAATATGACAAATGAATACCCTATAGTCCCAACATAAATTTTTCAGAGTGGGCTTAAGAAAAATGGTATCAGGTTTGATAAAATTCAATCTCACAAGTAGAAATCAACTATCTTTCTTTTATAATTGGTTTTTGTTTTTTTTGGAAACTATGAACTCCTTAATATACTGAAGACCAGGTAATGTTCTTAGCTTATATTCGGTATCAAAAACAGTAGGAGAAGATGGGAAACTAACTAAGAAGGTAGGATCTTCAGTAAGATTATAGCATTTGCAGGCCATAGAGAATTTCTAGAACCCAATGATTCAGGCAAATATTTTTGCTAAGATGTTTGATATCAGGTTCTTTCTTTTGGGAGTGATACTTTTTTTTAATGTCAACCTTTTGTTATTCAAAGGAAAATACATAGAAAATAGATGAAGTACTATATACTTATCTAATGAAACACATCCTAAAAATGATAGGTAAGCATAGTAGAGACATAATACAGATTTCCTATAGTTAAAAATCACTATTTGCATACTCCAACATCCATCTGTTAAAACAATATGTACCCACATATTTTTAAAAATATATATTTTATTGATTTTTTACAGAGAGGAAGGGAGTGGGATAGAAAGTTAGAAACATCGATGAGAGAGAAATATCAATCAGTTACCTCCTGCACACTCCCTATTGGGGATGTGCCCACAGCCAAGGTACATGCCCTTGACTGGAATCGAACCTGGGACCCTTCAGTCCTCAGGCTGACTGGTGTGGCTCTAGCCACTGAGCCAAATGCTTAGGAATATATATATATATATATATATATATATATATATATATATATATATATATATATATATATATATATATATATATATATATATATATATATATATATATATATATATATATATATATATATATAGTTTTTTTCAAAAAGAACAGGAGGCAAAATAACCAAACAATTAAAATTCATGGATTTGAAGAAAATTATATATGATGAAGTTTATTTATGCTGAATAAATCTTAAATTTACTTTTTCTTTATTCAAAGTTTGAATATAGAACTGCTTCTTAGTTTTATACCAACTTTTGAATGAGTCATAAGAGGTAAAGCTATTGGTTGATAATAGAAAATATAATAACAGTATTCACATTTTGACATTTCTATTGCACCTTTCACCTTGAGAAAATTCAAGGCAATTAACCTGAAAGTCATTTCTATACTCTCAGGATTTGGAAGCCCCAACTGAATCCAGCTATCTTCTAAGTTATTCACAGCATAAGCAGATCATCTGCAAACCTATCAGCTGTCAACCTACTGTGATGGCATTTGCTGCCAAAAGGAATCTGAGGCCTAGTGAATGCATATGACCTTTTAAACAATGGTCAGTTTCATAAAAAATAAGCAAAAATTGCCCTTGTGACAACAGGAATGGGCTTTGATGGCAGTATACTAAATAAGTCAGACACAGTGAGACAAATACTGTATGTTGTCACTCACATGTATAATCTAACAAAGCCCACTCATAGAATAGAATGGCAGTTGTGAGGAGATAGGGTATAGGTTAATAGGGAGTTATTGGTCAAAGAGGACAAATTTCTGGCTGTAAGATGTGTAAGTTCTGGGGAATATAATGCATAACATGATGACTAATTAACAAAGCTGCATTATATACTTGAAAGATGTTAAGAGAGTAAATCTTAAAAGTTACCATTACACACACAAATGCTAATTATGTTAGGGGATGGACATGTTAACATATATTATGTGTATGGTAAGCATTTTACAATATATATGTCTATCAAATCATCATGCTGTATACCTTAAGCTTACATATTATATGTCAATAATACCTTAATAAACCTGGGAAAATTAACTATTAGTTTAAATAAAATGTTGGCCAACTGGTCATAAAAGCTAACATCATTTTATATCTAGCAAGGAATTGTACAAATTCACTGACTTTATACTTCAGGCCTGAGCTTGCCCAACTATTAAATAGTTAATCTGTCAACCAAAGAGAATAAAAATAATATCTTGAAGTTTGATGGAGACTTCTTGTTATAGAACCCAAATTTCTACCACGTACAGAAAACACTTGGAAATATCTCTGTTGTATCTATCTCCCTAGTATTTGGACAATTCTTAATTGTCTTAATATCCCTAGTATTTGGGCAATTCTTAATTGTCAGGTGAATATTTAGTATTGTCTTAAATCAGTAGTTTCTTATATTTGGTGGTGCAAAGACACATAAAGTGTTGGTTCTTGCTTTCTATGCTTTTATAATTGGTAAATAAAGAGATACAAACACAATATTAAAGGTACTGTGTTAGAATAAAGTATTGCAGCACAAAAAGAACACAAAGAAAGGGTGTGGCTGGTCTAACTGTGTATGAACATAACAAAAAGACTTCATAAAATTCTTGAATAAAACAAGCCAAAAATCAAAATATGAACTTGTATTTTTATAGTATTATCTCAGTTAAATAATGAAAAAATAGAAAAAAGAAAAATCCAATATATTAAAGGTGATGGCTCAGCATATGGAGATGATGTGTAATTCTTTTTTGTTTTTTTGTTGTTGTTTTCTTTATGTAGTCAGGGGAGCATGTTAAATATGTACGTTCCAGGGAAAAATTCTGATCACCAACAAAATGCATGGCCTCTAGCATAAAACACATGGCCTCTACTTGAGGAAGAAGAGAATTTCTTCATAGTTACCCCACTCTTATTTTAATTCCTTCAGTTTAAAGAGTCTTTTCAAAAAGTGAGGAGGTAAAGAATGCTCAGTTGGTCTATCACAGAGACAAGCTTAACAATTCTGCTGCCTCTACAAGAGTCAGATAACTTTCCCTGTGTCACAACTGCATGTGTATATCGTCTTCTAAAGCATAGCATGAAGGCACAGGAAGCAGTATTTGCATTAACAAGCTCTTTATGGAATAAATCTGAAAGACTTTTCTGAGTTGTCCTGAAAAAAAAAAAGGCAGCCTCCCACAGCTGGCTCCTCTATTTTTGGCTTCCCCTATCCCTGTTTTCATGGCAGCTGAGAAATATTAATGTGAGAAAAGTGTCTTTTATTTTAGTCTTTAGAAAAGAACTCAACAGAAACCCTGCAGCTTCAGCAGTAGAGGGTTAGAGTTCCAAGATCATACTGTGGGAGTGCACTACTGGAACAACCTGCAGGAAAGAGGATGGTACATAAAATATATGTTCAACTTATATTTGATTTCCCTAATGTGTATATATACTGTTTGCATATGATGCTTGATACACACATTTCATCAGAAGTCGATATAGCCCCAGTGAATAATTACATAAAATACGTATGTAATCAATCTCATGCATAGGAAAGGCAACATGGGGGGCAAAAGATTTCTTTATTCCACCACCAATGAACATAAACATATGTTTAACAGTTCTATTTGAAAATAGGAGAAACATTCAGCTTATTGACAGTTTCTTCCTGAACCTTCTTGTTAAGTATATGTCCCTATAAAATCTATAAAATGAAATACATTAAAGCATTATTCTTGAAAAAAAATTACAAGTCACATTTGGTCCAGCAAATTGGCTAATATATATATACAGAATTGTAGTCTTAGACCCAAACCACATTTGAAAGAAATGACAAATTACTTCAGTTTTATTGACTCAATCAGATCATATAGTAAGTCATTTCCAAACATATTGATAAACTCATTGATTCCTCTCATTCTTGTAGTCACTGGACTATAGAAAAAAGGATCAGTAGCCATTTGACCTTCATTGTGTATTAAACAAACACCAGATGGCAAGGATTCATTCAGGAAATCCATTCTTTCTTCTTCATAGTCATGTTCACACTGTTGCTTCCCACTGAGCCTTTATCTCTGTTTGTCATGGTGCCAGAGCTGCCTGCATAGCACCTTTCATGCATCACAGCTCTCAAATCTTGTCCCATTAGTTTCATTTTGTTTCCATCATAAATAATCTCCCACTTTCTCATACACTCTTTCATTATCTAATAATGGGCTGGGTCACTATACAAAGGGGCCAAGTATTAAAGGGTTAGTGAGTACAGTTTGTCCACTTGGTTTCGGGCCAGTGTGTGAACTATTTATTAAACAAATTTATGCAATTATAAAAAGAGACCTAGAGTATGAAAACATCCCCATCCTACTAACAAATTTTCAGGAGCACAAGACATTAAAAAGTGAGAACGTTTGAATCCCAAATTGGAAACTTTAAAACACTGTACCATGAGTAACATAATTCAATCTAATTATCTCAAGAAACACACAAAAGCAAATACCCTATCCTCTGCAAAATTTCATCACAATTCTCATTTGGACACCAGCCAGCCATCTAGAAGTGTTGAAATGCTACAAGCATTTACAAGCCAAGTGACTCCTTCCTAAGTGTGTTATCCTGTGACTAAACTTTACAGAGTCAAAGGAGGGAGACGTGTATTTTTGGAGAACGTTGTAAACAAACAAAATAAGAAAGCTGGACATCATGTACGACTTATTGCCAACATTGTGAAGTTTAGTACAAACAAGAAGGGTCTCTGCAGAGTGGTTCTTCAGTGTTCACAGGAAGTTAAACGTTGAGCAAATAAAATATTATAAGAGCTAGAATTAGACTCTTCCATTATTTAAGGAAAAGTTAAGAAGTTTTGAATGCAGTGTGGAGGATGCTGTGAATATGTCAGCACGAAGTTAAATCATCCTGGCCTATTATTCCCACAGGCAGCCAATTATCAGGGGATAATTGGGCTGATAATGAGCATCCTGAGTGGTCGAGAGGTTCTCTGGAGGTACAGCATCTCCTTTTTCATAAGGCTGTCCTCTGTTCCTAGAGATAGAGTAGGTTATACATGGGGACTTTAAAAGTGTAGTATTTTTTAGATAAGTCAGTTTACATTGATTGGAAATAAGATGTTGAATGCCAAACATTTTTAATGAAAAGGTAAGGATACAAGCTATTTGGTAAAACACAGTAGAGGTAACACAATTATTTTTTGTAATATATTCATATCACATGAAAGTATTTTAACTAGATTTAGAAAAATAGAAGAGAAATAAAAAGACCTACTCACAATCTCATTTCCCACACAGAGCAAATTTAATAATTTTGGAGTTTGAAATGCATATTGAATGCAAAGTCAGTTGTAGAAAGCAATTATTCTATTATTTGCTTTTATATGTTGACAGTAAACTTATATTAAGCCCTGTCTATGCCAACATATTTAACTAAACATCTCTGCTTGAAATGCTCTTTCCTGTCCTCTTATATTAGATAACTATTTATTCTTTCACTTCCGCTTAATTTTTATTTCCTTAGGCCCATTTTTCTCTGACTTCCCGAAGCTGAGTTTTTATTAGGCCTCTTCCTAATTGTTACCATCTTATGAACTTTTTAAAATTAATGTTCATCTCTTCCAGACAACAGTGATCTTCCTGAGGACAAAGTGATGCTATTGCTTTGCATTATATTCTAAAATAGCATGTGGTACAAAACGCTCAATAAGTAATCACTGAGCGAAAGACTACACGAATGAATGCAAGCATTTTCTGTGTAGCTCTAAATAGTGAGACCTGAAGGAGAGCATGGCTTGTGTATTGCTATCTCAATAGAAATGCATAGAGTTAAGGACAGCAACTTCTCTGATAATTCCATCACCTTTGCAGTTTACACTTTTATGTCATCAGCTCACAAGCACTACCATGCAGAAAATTACAGAACTCTGAAGGAGTGACTATACGATAAGAAAAAAAGACAAACAGGTAGAGAAAAAGAAACTGCTTAAAGCTCCAATAAAAATTTCAATAACTGCTTACCTTCTTCTATGTTGTTTTCTTTTGAATGAAAGAAATATTTCTTCATAATTTTCAGGATAGCTCTGTTTTTCATATATAGCTCCTCAGCTCAGAAGGTTTACAAATTTGAAAAATAAAAGTGCCTCATCATATACTCTTTGATTCCATTGAGTTCAAACTACAGGATGAAACTTAAAACCTTGCCTCAAATGTCAGTTCAAATTTTCTTTAAACTCTCCTCAATTTCCTAGCAACATATGCAGGCATTACTTGCCTTCTGCTTCAGTTCTGTCTCAATTGCTAATAACACCTGAAATCCACCTCCTTTTTAAAAGAAGTAGAAATTTATTATTGTCTTTTATTATATAAACTGTAAACCCAATTGTAAGTCCATGTGAAATAAACCATTATAAACTGGTAAACAAAAATAGATACAGAGGGATAGCAGCATCAAACAGACTGTCAAATTACAGCAACAAGGACAGGGAGGGTTGGGGGGAGGGGTGTAATAGATCAACCAAAGGACTTTTATGCATGCATCTAAGCATAACCAATAGACACAAAACATGGAGGGTAGGGGAGGCTGGGGAAAGGGCAGGGGGAAAAAAGAGATATATGTACTAATCTTTGTAATACTTTATGCAATAAAAAATATCCTATATAATAAAAGGGTAATATGCAAATTGACCCTAATAGCAGAACCTCTGGGAATGACTGGTCACTATGATACACACTGACCAGCAGGGGGCAGATGCTCAATGCAGGAGCTGCTCTCTGGTAGTCAGTGTGCTCCCACAGGGGGAGCTCTGCTTAGCCACAAGCCAGGCTGCCAGCTGCCATCTGCCAGCACAGCAATGGTGGCGGGATTCTCTCCCGCCTCCTCAGCAGAGCTATGGATGTCAGACTGAAGCTTAAGCCTGCTTCCCACTGACAAGTTGACATCCCCTGAGGGCCCCCAGGCTACCAGAGGGGTGTCTGGCTGCCAGCTTAAGCCCAGTCCCCCAGGGAGTGGACCTAAGCCAGCAGGTGGACATCTCCCGAGGGGTCCCAGATTGCTAGAGGGTACAGGCTGGGCTAAGGCCTTCCCCCCGCTCGACCCCCCGAGTGCACAAAATTTTGTCCACCGGGCCTCTACTATAATACAAAATTAAAAAAAGAAAAAAACCTCTGTTTTTTATCTCTACATTTTATAGTTTTATGTCTTAAAATTCTGAAAAATTAAATGATTTCATTGACTTCTTTTTGCAGAATATGTCATTATGTGACTCAGACATACCATTTCATTTTTTATTACTGTAAACTTCATTTTAGAGCAATTTTATATTCACAGCAATACTGAGCAGAAAATACAAAAAGTACCCATCCCATACATGTATAACCTCCCCGCCTATCAATGTCCTGTACCCTAATAGTGCAGTTGTTACAACTGATGAATCTATATTGACACATCATTATCACTCAAAGTCCAAGGTTTGCACTAGGGTTCGCTCAGGGAGTTGTACAACTATATGGATTTTGACAAATATAAAATGACATGTATATACCATTGAAGCATCATAATGAATAATGTAATGCTTTTTCATTCCTCCCTCTTCCCCAGTTCCAGGCAAAGAATGACTTCCTTTTTGTCTTTTTTTTTTCACCATCTTCATAGTTTTGCCTTTTCCAGAATGTCATATGTTTGGAATAATACAGCAGGTAGCCTTTGTAAACTAGCTTATTTTACTTAGTAACATTATTTTAGGTATACTCTATGTCTTTTATGTCTTTTTATTGTGCTGACAGTTCATTTATTTTTAGCACTGAATAATATTCCTTTGTCTGGACATACTACAGTTTATTTACCCATTCTTCTACTGAAAGAC
>PVJC01031063.1:0-20764 GCA_004026665.1 Murina feae | reverse complement strand
ACCTGGTGCCAAAAAAGCCCTGCCTGGTTAGGGCCCTGCTGCCCTCCCTCCCCTCTTCCCATGCTCTTCCTCAGGGCTCCAGCTGTCTTTCCATCCTCAGATATGCCCCGTGGATCCTGCCCCAGGGCCTTTGCACTCGCACTTCCTTTTACCTGGATGCTCTCCTGCCCCATTCCATCTTTTCAAGGATCACATCCTCAAGAGAAGACTTCCTGGACCCAGGATTCTAGTCCATCATCTGCTTCACTGTCTTTCAGGCACTTACCACTCACAGGAGTCACTTGACGGTTGTCAGAATCCAGCTCCAGGAGAGCAGAATAACAGATGATCTTGTGCCCAGTGATGCCCCCAGCGCTCAGCATCATGCTTGACACAGGCGATGATCAAAAGGCCTAGGCTGGCGGATGGCTGAGTGGGAAAGGGATGGCGATCACAATAACGCCTGTCACTTACAGGCTCCTGGCGCCATTGTTTTTAGGGTCAGGGTAGCTCATGCCTCCCTTTGAAAAATTCTAGCTAATGTCCCTGGACAAGTTACTTTGTCTCTCAGACTTCACTGTCTTCTTCAAAAAGTACTGAACCCACCGCAGGGGTGTGATAAGGGTTGAAGAGAGAATGGGCACTTGATAAACAACAGGCAGGTCAGCGGTAATGCAGTAGGTGTGTCTAAAGAGGGCAGGGGAGGGACTCCCATTCTCTGAGCCCCAGCCATGTGCCAGACACTCCCATTTTAGCAAATGCTTATAAGTACGATAATGTTTGAAGCAGAATTCAGTTGGCCCCATTTCACAGATGAGAAAACTGAGCCTCAGCCTGGTTAAGAGACTTGCCCGTGTGTCTTTTGACTTCAGGTGCTAGGAGGCTGGAGGGACAAGGAGGAGCTCAGGACCTGGAGGTGGGAATGGGCGAAAGGAGGATCCTTAGGTCCTGCAAAGGTGAGACTGCCTCAGTGCCTTACTATACCTATAGAGACAGTCTTATTTCTGAAGGCACAGGCTCTGTGCTTCAGCGAGTTACTTGAGCACCTACTCTGTGCCAAGCCCTGGGACACTGCGATGAGCAGGACATATCCCACAGTGTGAAGCAGGCCAAGGAGGATAGTCGTTCTCCCTGTGGCCTGGGGTGGTGGTGTTCACAGATGGTCAGAGCTGAAGGTATTGCCAGGGCTCTTTCCTGCTCCCAGTCCCAGCCTGGGCCCTGGGTGCAGGGGCCCTTTAAGAAGATCCTGTCCCCCTTCTCCCCCCGTAATTAGCCTGCTAAAGAAAGAGCTGGCTTGAAATGGGATTGTGCAGACCCAGCTTTGGGCCCCGAGGATGCTGCACGGGGATTGTTATGCTAATCGCCTGAGATCAGCAGTTCCCTGCCCTTCAGATGGCAGGTAGCGATGCGGGCTGGGCCCAGCGGCTGGGGCTGCAGGGCTGCAGGAGCCCAGGCTTTTCCTCCTGCTTCCTGCATGCCAACCCCCCCCCCCCGCCCCCGCCTACTCCGTCAGACTCACCCTGCTGTCCTCACCTGCCCCATGGCTGGGAGGTTTAGCCTCTCCTAGAAATGCCCAGCACACTCCTTCCACTCTCCAAAGAGGAGCCAGGTCCTGGCCCCAGGTCCGAGCCTGCTGCCCGCCTTCTGGTTGGGTGCTCCTGGGGGACACGGGCAGAAAGAAGGCACCAGCTCCTCCTACAGCCTGTTCTCATCGCCAGGCATGAGCCTCCTCCTTCCCGGGTCCCTCCCGGCCCCCAGTCCCGGAACCCACACTTACTAGCTATGCCATCATGAGCAAGTGACTTTGCCTCAGTTTCCTCGACTGTAAAACAGGTTGATACTAACAGGGCCTACCTCAGAGGACGGAATGAGAGCAGGCGTGGAAAAGGCCCAGCGCGTGCTCCTGGCTGTCCCGCGGAGCGCCCACTGCACACCGGCGTGGTGCCAAACCTTTCCTGCCACGTGGCCCACTTCGCCTTTCAACCATCCTGTGGGGTAATTAGCATCCTCACTCCCATTTCACAGATGAAGAGCCAGGACTCAAAAGGGGCCACCCCGCTTGCCCAGGACCCACCCCGAGCTGCCTGTTCTCTTAACTTCTGCAGCTTGGCACTGACCATACAGAAGGAGAGTTCGGTCGATGCGCAGATGCTCACATAAACGTGGGCAATAGTTAGGTATTTAAAATGCAGGGGAAAACAAAACTAGCCCTTCAAACCTGCAAATCCGCAAAGGGTATTGCTTAGGTTAAATAGATTGAAATCCAAACAATGACCGGCACAAGTCTGACCCTTGCAGCTTTGTTCATAGGAGCCAAACACTGAAAATGGCCGAGACAGCCTTCAGTGAGCGGGTGGATGTACAGCCACGGAGAACGCTCCTCCGCTGGCTGGGAAAGGGAACGAGCTGCTGATCCAAGCCACAGCCTGGACGCAGCTCACAGACATAACGCTGAGCGAAAGAAGCCAGGCTCCCGGGGCTGGGGTGGCTCAGTGGTTGAGCATCCACCTATGAAACCTGAGGTCATGGTTGGATTCCCAGTCAGGGCACAGGCCTGGGTTGCAGGCTCAATCCCCAGTGAGGGGCGTGCAGGAGGCAGCCGATCCATGATTCTCTCTCATCTTTGATTTTTCTATCTCTCTCTCCCTCTTCCTTCCTCTATGAAATCAATAAAAATAAACTTAAGGCAAGATGGTTGGCACGGTGAGCAGACGTCAAGGGATGAAAATAGGTATACTTAGAAGCAAATTTTAAAAGGATTTTCTCTTCAAATCTTTTTCCATACCACCTGATAAAGCATCTTGATTCACCATGGCTGTATCAGCAGTGAAATGGGCGATATCAAACACAACTAGTTTGAAACATTTATTTCCAATCCAAAATGGAGCTTTATGCTGTTTGTCATAAATCCACATACTCTTCTCTTCCAGATGACTATAACTGCAAAGTAGAACTTGCTTTGACAGCTGATGGCAGGACAATAGCTTGCTACCATCTTTCTGTGGACATTCTGTGTGAACACACCAAGCCTGTCCCCCAGCCACATTCTGTGCATAACTATGAAGAAACACAGGATCAAATACTGAAAACCAGATCAGAGGTAAAAGATGAACACTTGGAGCAAGGACCCATGACAGAACAACTCAGTAAAATGTTCTTTACCACTAAGCACCGTTGGTATCCTTACGGACAGTGTCACACACGTGGTAGGAAACGGAAGCCTCCCAAAGACACATGCTATGGAGGTTTTCAGTAAATGCTGTCCTGCTCTCATTTGTCATTTGAGAAAATACAATCAGATATATTCATTACTATGTTATATAGCAAAATAATAACAAAACGTCTTTTCATCTGAAAAAAAATATATATATATTAAAAAAAAAAAAAAAGGAGCCAGGCTCAAGGGAGTACATACGAGGAAGCCACCCAGGGGAACCTTCTGGGGCGCGGGGACTATCCTATACCGTGACCTGGCTGCAACCACGTGACGGTCACCCGGGGAAAGATGCAGCCGGTGCACACTTCATACGTGTTCCAGCGAATGCATGTAATGTGAGCATCAGTAAATGCCTGTTTACAGCTTACGTTAAAAAATAAATTCACTTCAAGAAAAAACAGTATCTAAACAGCAGTTCAAGGGAGACGCAGATATGCCTGAAACACAAAAGCAAAAAGCCCGCCGTGACTGGGTCGGGAGAAGGAGCGGGTGCAGGTGCGTGCGGGGGAGCAGCGTCCTGGCGCCCCGCGCAGGTGCAGCGGAGCCGTGGGACCCCTGGATGAAGGTGAATTTCAGGTAAAAGAAGCGGACACCTTTTCAGTGTGAGCACGTCCCGTGCAATGTTTGGGACATAGCGGCACTAAAAAAAGAGGGCGGGGGGGGCTTTCATTCGGTGTTTATCAGCAGTTCACCCTAAAGCGGGCGCCTACATTTTATTTGCTAAACCTGGCGACCCCCCTCCCCGCGCTCGGGACGCCGCCCCGTCTGGCAGCCGTGCCCACCGAGGCGGGAGCGCCCCGCGCGGCGCAGGCCCGGGCGCAGCCTGGCAACGCGGCCACAAAGGGCGCCCGGGAGGCGGAATCCTTCCACATGCCTGATCAATGGGGGCGCGCCGCGCGGACGGCCCGACAGCCGCACAAAGGGGCCTCCGCCGCCCCCGCCGGCCATTGATCCCGGCCCTTTGTGGCTTGGACAACGGGGCTGCCCGAGGCGCCTCGCAGGGACTTGGCCCATTCTCATCAGGGGGTGAAGCCCCCCCCCACGCCCCGCCAGCCCGCCCCCCTGCTCCCTCTCCTGGGGGCTGCAGGTCTCAGGCCTGGGGCTGCCCAGATCCCTTCCCGGGAGCAGGGTGGGTAGGACCAGGCCAGGGTGTGGAGGTTGCCCCTGGGGCCAGCCACCCAGGTCCGGCCTCCCAGCGGCACCCCCACCCCGAGCCTGCCCTGCCAGGCCTCTTCTGTCCCCCTGGTTACAGGCAGGCCTTGCATAGTCTTTATTTTTTTTTATTGAGCAAATATTTATGGAGCATTTGCTTCAGCTGTTCCCACTCTCTCCTGCCCCGTGGCCATTAAAGGGGCCAACTGCTCCTCAAGTATCGCCTCTGGGAAAGGGCCCCTGGGCCGTCTCCCACCCAGGCTGGGAAGGCAGTCCCCTCTCTCTGTGTGCTGCCCCCCAGCTCCCTAATCCTCCGTCCTGACAGAAACAGCTAACAGTTACTGCGCACTCACTGCGCACTAGCCAGCTGTGCTAAGCGTGTGCATCCCGTCTTCTTCCATTCTCACCACAGCCCTCTGGGTTGGAGCTGTTACGGTTTCCATTTTCCAGGGCCGGACACTGACGCTTCGTAGGTTAAGGTGCTCACCCAAGACCATGCGCTAACAAGTGGCTGAGTGGGGGGTTTGAATACCGGGACCCTCGTCACCTCAAGTTCCAGGCTCTTGGCAGGACCCGTTGCTGTGTCCCTGCAGCTGCACACGCGGTGTCTCACGGAACCATTTGCCGCACTGTATTATTGTGTCTCCTCTGTTTGCCCGTTTTCCTCTGTTTTTGCTACCAGACCGATTGCTCTGTGACCTCAGCACCCAGCATAAAGAAGGCGGCCCAGGTGTTTGTGCTGCTCGGAACTACGGGGTTGGGAAGTGGGGGGAGGACCTGGAGATGAATCCGGTACAGTGTCTGCGCACTCATGTGTATAATCAGACACTCAGATAATAAGGATTGCAGCGCTCTGGAGTCTGGCTCACAGGTTCCCCACCTCTTTTTAAAAGTCGACTTCATTGAGATATAATTTACATGCAATAAAATGCACCCATTTGAAGTGTTTAGTTCAATGAGCATTGACAAATGAACACACCCATGTAACTAGCATCACTGTCAGATATAAAACATTCCATCTCCCCAAAAAGTTCCCCTGTGCCCTCCCTCTCAGTTCCCAGGCAACCACCGATCTGCTTTCTGTCACTATAGGTTAGTTTGCATTTTTCTAGAGCTTCATATAAATGAAATCACAGAATGGGCACTTTTTTGTGTCTGGACTTTTCTGCTCAACATTCAAATGTGGAGATTCACTCATGCTGCTGACCGATCCCTTTGTCTCAAATCCCTTCTCTGCTCCTGACTTTGACCTTCACCCTCTTTACCTATAAAATGGGGGTGAGGACTATAAGGTTTAGTGGAGAGGATGTGTACAGAGGACACATGACCTGCACACAGCAGGCACACAATACATGTTCTGCATTAGTATAGCTTTTCAGGTAGACTGCAAGCTTCGTGATGTGCACACAGTAGGCATTCAATGAGTGCTCTTGATTAGCATGACCTCGCTACTGGACTGTAAGCCCCATGGGGACAGAGACCTTATTCATTTTGCTCACCATACTCGGCTAATGGCAGTGGCTACCATTCATTACAGGTGGTGAAGCCGGAGGCTCAGAGAGGTACAGCGACTTGCTCAAGATCACACAATTAGTGAGAGGCAGACTTGGGAGTGAACCCCAGCAGCCTAGTCCTTATTATTTTTTAAATGACTATTATGACCAAAATATGTGGGTTGCTACTCTTAATCTCTAAACTGAACTCCCTCACACATCATTTTCTCCTCTCCCACAATCGCCCTGAACCTTCTCCTTTGTCACCCTCATCCTCCACTGAGCTCCCCATGGAGGCAGCTTAGTGTAAAAAAAATAACAGCTATGCTACTGCTAATGTGTAGTTAAAAGAATTATTTTAAAAATATTTTTATTGATTTCAGAGAGGAAGGGAGAGGGAGAGAGAAACAGAAACATCAGTGATGACAGAGAATCATTGGTTGGCCGCCTGCTGCACTCCCCACACTGGGGACTGAGCCTGCGCCCCGGCCATGAGCCCTGACCTCTTGGTTCCTAGGTTGATGCTGAACCACTGAGTATGTTGCTGTTTTTCTTGTTTTTGTGTTTTAGTTTCATGCTGAGCAGCATTCTAAGCACTTCACAGTATTAATCCATGTCATTCCCCAATCAGGCCGGAAGGTAGGTTCTGTGCTCCTCCCCATTTACAGGTGAGGAAGTTGCGAGGTAGCTGAGAGGCTATGGTTTTGGAATCGGGACGCCCTCCTCCGGGAGCCCCGTTTGTACTCTCCATGGGCTTCAGGCGGTGTGCTCCCCACCCTGACCTGCCATTTCTCAGGACACTTTTCTCTGACCCCTGGGCAGAGTCTTCCTGCTTTCTCTGAGTTGTTCCCCCGGCCCCTCCCCAGGCCTTGCAGGCCCAGGCTACAATTTTCAAAGGACTTGAGTTCCTTCTGGAAAGGGGCTGGGACCCAGCCCCTCCCCTCCTGACTCTGTGCATAAAAACCCCCTGTGTGCAGCGCCCAGGGCTGGGGAGCCAGGCTGCCGACCTGTAATTAGAAACTTTTCTCCCTGCCCCGGCTGCCCAGGGGGAGGAGAAGGCCCGAGTCTGAGCCAGCCATTTTGTTTGTCATGAATTATTCAGGAGAAGGGAAGGGAAGTTGAGAGGGCTCCTCTGCTGACCAGCCAGCTCGGGCCCTGCCCCAAGCAGCCCAACCCACCCAGCTCTGTCCCCTTCACCTCTTCAGACCCAGAGACGCAGCAAGGTGGGCCAGCGGAGGAGGCTTTCATCAGCCCTGGAGGCGAGGTGGCTCTCTAGCTGAGGGTGGCGGGGACTTGCCCAAGGTCACAATGATGGGAAGAGGACAACTGAGCTGGGACTTGAACCCTGGAGCAAAGCTGGCCAGAGGGTGCTGAGGGGGAGAGAGCCCACAGGCCAGGGGAGAGCCGGAGGGTGCTTTTCTCTCCTTGCTGCGCCCCTAAATGTCTGGGCTGAGAAGGGGGGGGGATCATGTGGAGAAAACTAACTTCTTGGAGCACCAACTGGGTGACGAGCAGGCATTACTCTGCATGCAGCGAAATCCACACAACACTTTGGGGAGGGCGTTATGCCCATTTTATGAATGTGGAAACTGAGGCTCGAAGAGATGAAGGGAGGTTATTAGAAGGCACATACAGCTGGCTAGTAACAGAACAGAGGTTCAAACCGAACACATCCCTCATGGTGCACTCTGCCCACACTCCTGATGGGAGAAGGCTGAGGCACTGTGGAATCCGGGCTCTTAAACCCAAAGTGATCCTTGGATTGGACTCCCCTTGTCAAACCTCTCAGGTCCACAGCACTGGGTCCAAGGTCTGCCCAGGGCAAGCCCTGGGAGAGCCCCGCTCCCTGCCGTTCCACAGCGGGGAACCTTGGCCGGGCCCTTTAGAAGACTCGGCGTTTTCTCTTTGGCCCCAAACTTGAAATTCTGAGACCAGCTCTCCATGCAGTTCCCCAGGAGGCCAGAGCACAGGGTTTGTGCTTTCACCCTTTGCTCTCTGTACAAGCTTGGGCCAGTCTCTTACATACCCTGGGTGTCGGTTTTCTCATTGATGAATTTAGATGAGAAGGAATGAATGTGAGGAGTAAATACGATAATGCATATAAAGCATTTAGCATACAATGCCTGGCTAGTAGGGAGTGCTCAATAATAGCTATTGTCATTGTTATTTATTATTGTTTCTATTATTGTTATTTCTGATGACAGCCTCTCCTTAAGCTTGGTTAAGAGAGGCATGAACTAACTGATGGTGAATGTGTGTCTTTTTCTGGAAACAGAACTCATTTCCCTAGGGAAATTTCCCCCCATCGATGTCAGTACTCTACCTTGGATGGAGCTTACTCCAGCTCTGTGATCTAGCTGGCCATGGGATTGGTTGAAATATGGGCATGTGACCTAATGAGAGCCAATCAGAGGGAACTCTGCGATTTTTTACCTGGATAGAGGCAATCTCTTTTCCACTCTGAGAAGAAAGCAAGATTGGAGCTTCTAAGGGCATCTTGTCAGCCTGACAGGGAGTGTGTCTGCCTGAGAAGGAAGCCACAAAAGAAGCAGAGCCAAGAATGGCAGGACACAGGTGGAAATCTTTGAACGCCTGGATCCCGCTGTGAGCCACTAAGTAATAATTATTATTAACTATTAATTTTTTTTGTTTGCATCTGTTTGAGTTGAGTTTTCTGTTGCTTATAGCCAGTAGGTCTGACAAAATATGCCAATGACAGTCTCTCTGTCTCTCTTTCTGTGCATATATATCTTTGATTAAAATGGCAGTGTGCATTGAAGACTCACTTCTAATTATTACTTTCACTTTACAAAGTTAGGTCAAGAGAGAAGGTCCAGTAAGACTTTAGGGTTCACAACACCTAGGTGCAAATTATGGCCTTTAGCTCACTAAACTTACCCTGTGAGGGAGGCGCAGACAGTCATGGCTTGGCTTTAACCATGGTTTGCCTTTCTGCTTTCAGGAAAACATTTAATTTCCACCCTGGGCGTGGTCTGTCCCAGCTTCCTTGTGGTGCGCCGTTCCTGTCTGCCTTTGTCTGTGTGCCCGTGGTGTCAGAGCCGGTAACTATCTGTTTACAGTTTCAGAGAGAAGCATTAATTGCCGCTCGAACCTCCCATTTCCCTCTCAGAGCTCCCCGCTCCACTGTCTCAACTGTCTCGCTTGTGTTTCTTTCTGCACAAAGAAAATGTCTTTTTAAAAAAATGAAGTCGGACCACCTGCAAATCTCTACAGACTCTCTTTGTGGTAGGCAACATAAGAAGAAAACGTGCAGGCAGCAAAATGTCTGCGTTGAACAGAGTTTACAGGACAAGTTGTCACAACCCAGTCGTTTCTAGGCCAAACAAGGAGACAGCTGTGAGATGGGAGGAAGATCACTGGAATTACCAGCATTGGAAATCTGGGTTTGTCACTCACTTGCTGTGTGACCTGGGGTAAGTAAGTTACATTATCTTGCTGAGCCTCAGCTTCCTCATCTATAAAATGGGCATGTTAGTACCTGCTCCACAAGGATGGATGACATAGGTACTAGATAAAAGCACTTTCCTCTGGAAAAACACTTTCTCGGCCCTTTACTTGCCTAGCGTGGCGTCAAAGTAATAATAAAAGTAGTATTTAGTGAAGACTTACCACAGGCTCAGAGTTACCTAAATACAAGTGGCATTTAGCCTTAAAACACAGCCTGTGAAGGAGTTACTATGATTAGACTCTCACTTTACAGGGGAGAAAGTAGAAGATCAGAGAGGGTAAGTAAGTTATCAAAAGCACACAGCTAAGAGGCAACACTGGAATTCGAACCCAACAGTTTCACTCCACAGCCTACTCCTCCCCATAACTGCCTGGCCCCAGTGAGGTAATAGATATAGCCACCACCCTCCCCGGAGGCCAGGCCGGGCCAAAAGCTGGGATTGCTGCCTTCGATGCAAAACCACATCGTCCTCTGACTTCCCTGCCCGATTTACCAACTCTACTCCACAGAGAGCTGGGATGTTCCAACAGTTCAGGCTTTACCTACTGTGGGAGGCAGGGTGGGGAGAGGAAACAGCAATGTCGGCTTTGGAATTCAAATCCTGCCCTCTGCCCAAGCCTATCCACACACTCCTGCTTCCTGTGTGTGAAGGGGAAAGAGGAGAAACCAGGGTGGTGGGTCTGGTGGGAACCTGAGCATGGTCCCCATGTGCACATATATCTCCATGAGCCTTGCTTGCTCACTCTTATGCCAGCCAAGCACACGCTTACATGGACATGCACTCCCGCAATCACACTCATAGTGACAACACAGGTACATATGTGCACATGTGTGGCCCCACATGCACCTCCTCACTCACATACTCTCACCTCCCAAGCCCCCCACCTCCATGGGAAGTTCCTGGCTGGTTCTAAACCTCATGAAGTAGGCGTGTCATGGTCACTTACACAGTCTCTGGCTCCCGACTGCTGGGCTTGATTCCTGGTTCTGTCACACACCAGTTGTGTGACTACGAGCAAATCCTCTCACCTTCCGTGCCTCAACTTCCCTATCTGCAAAATAGTAATAAATAGTAGCTGCTCTCTGAGAGTCCTGTCGGGAACTAAGAGGTGTATCTTTCATCCAACAAGTCAGGCTCTGTTACTCAGCAATAAAAAAGAATGGAATCACCCTAGCTCGTTTTGCCCAGTGGATAGAGCATCGACCTGTGGACTGAAGGGTCCCAGGTTTGAATCTGATCAAGGGCACATGTAGTGGGAGGCAGCCAATCAATGATTCTCTCTCACCACTGATGTTTCTAGCTCACTCTCCCTCTCCCGTCCTCTCTGAATTCAATAAAAATATACTTAGAAGAAAAAAAAAAAAAGAATGAAATCTTGGCCATTTGTGACAATATGGGTGGACCAGACAGGTACTATGCTAAGTGAAATAAGTTCCAGTGGTTCTCAACCTTCTGGCCCTTTAAATGCAGTTCCTCATGTTGTGACCCAACCATAAAATTATTTTTGTTGCTTCTTCATGACTGTAATGTTGCTACTGTTACGAATCATAATGTAAATATCTGATATGCAGGATGGTCTTAGGCGACCCCTGTGAAAGAGTCCTTCGACCGCCAAAGGGGTCTCGACCCACATATTGAGAACGACGACTGAGTTAGAGGAAGATAAATACGGTATGATCTCACTCAGGGGTCCTCAAACTACGGCTGGAGGGCCACATGCAGCCCACCAAGGACATTTATCCGGCACACCGGGTGTTTTTGCTGCCTTGTTTTTTTACTTCAAAATAAGATATGTGCAGTGTGCATAGGAATTTGTTCATAGTTTTTTTTTAAACTATAGTCCGGCCCTCCAACGGTCTGAGGAACAATGAACTGGCCCTCTGTTTAAAAAGTTTGAGGACCCCTGAAGAGGAATCTGAAAACAAAACAAAACAAAGGAACAAACAAATAAAACAGAAACAAATTCACAGATACAGAAAACAAACTGATGGTTGCCAGAGGGGATGGGTGAGAAAAGTGAAAGGGGATTAGAAGTCTGAACTTCCAGCTATAAAATAAATAAGTCATCAGACGTAATGTACAGCCCAGAGAATAGTCAATAACATTGTAACCACTCTGTGCCATGACAGAAGGTTACTAGACTTACTGGTGATCATATCATAAAGTGTATAATTGCCTAATCTATATTGTACACCTGAAATTAATATAATATTGAATGCCAGCTATCTAATCTAATAATAAAAGAGTAATATGAAAATTAACCATCACACCAAGACACTTAAGCCACACCCACCAGCCAAGACACGCCCATCAGAGCTGCTATATGCAAATTACCCCAGCCAAGATGTCGGCCGGCAGTCACGGAGCTAGAGCAAACAGGAGGCTTCCGTTGTACCAGCGATGGAATTGAAACTGCCTGCCTAGACTGGCCAGGCCTCTGCTCAAGGCTACAATGTTTCAATTATAGAAGATAAATAAACCCCAGAAACCTGATTCCAGCCAGCGTTGCTGGGACATTGGGTCAATGGAAGCTGTGGGCAGCCTGAAAATGGCCCTTAGACCTTCACCCAGGCTGGCTACACCCCCATGGGGTGAGGGTACCCACTGGGGGGCTTGGCCAGCCTGCAAACAGCCATCAGCCCCTCACCCAGCCTGGCCAGGCACACCAGCAGGTGAACATCCCTCGAGGGGTCCCAGACTGAGAGAAGGCATAGGCTGAGTTAAGGGACCCCCCCCCCCTGAGAGCACAAATTTTTGTGCACCGGGCCCCTAGTATTTAAATAAAACGAAACAAAACTAAAATAAGTCAGGTTCTCTAGGAGGCAGACACAGGAGTGGAGCATGGCATTCGACCTTTATTAGGAGGTGCGCCTGGGATCAACGCCTATGGGAAGGAAGCAGGAATGGGTAGAGGAAAGCGTTGGGCAATGACGCAGCCTCAGTTGCCTCAGCCATCCGCACTGAGAGCTCTGAAGCTGAGCTGACCCATCAGTGTTATCTTGAGTTGCCATGAGGGGCTGAGTATATTTATCTGTGTTGACCAGTTGAAGGATATGAGCTGCGCTGAGAAGAGGGCATGACCTTGGTGCCATGGTTCCCGTCCACTGTGGGAAAGCCACAGAGAGGGTCTCAGCTGTGGGCTGTTAGCCATCAACACCTCTGACAGCTGGGAAGTGCATTCTCAGTCCTGAAGGGGCATCAGTGCCCCAGGATATTGGCTACACAGCCCCAGACCACGTCCAGGGGGTGCATTCTCCCCTTCTTTCATCTCTGCACTCCAGACAAGGACCCCAGAAACAGTGACTCAAGGAACAAGAACCTCAACTTTCCCTGACCTGGGCTGCAGACCAAGCTGTTCACTTTTGCTTCTGTTTCACAGCCATTTCAAGCCCCAGGACCCCGTTTAGTGGCTCCTTAAATAAGCAGTGATACTAACACTAACAAACTTGTTCAGTAGATATGAACCAGTTCCAAGTACTTTAAGTGGATTAACTCATTTAACACAGCAACCCTGCGAGGTGGATATGATACTGTTCGGCGCACTTCATCAAGGAGGAAACTAAGACACAGAGGCTAGGTAATGTGCCCACCATCAACAGTGTGCATGGTGGAACCAGCATTCTGATTTGATGAGTATGGTTCCAGACTCAGTCTTAAATAGCATGCCCTGTAGTTAGTGGTTAGTCTTAATGTGGATGACGGATATTTCTGTGTGGACAGAAGGATGCTGGGTGGGTGGGTGGAGAGAAATACTGGCAAAGGAATGGATAAATTGATGGCTATATGAATAGGTGAATGAATGGATGAATATATGGATGGATGGATGGATGGATATATGGATGGATGGATATATGGATGGATATATGGATGGATGAATGGATGGATGGATGGATGGATGGATGGATGGATGGATGAATGGATGGATGGGAGGATGGATGGATGGATTGATGGGAGGACATATGGATGGATAGATGGATGGATGGACTGATGAATGGGTAGATAAATAGATGGATGAATACCTGGTGTCCTATCCTTCCTGAAATTTTCCATCCTACTAGTAGCCTCCCATCATTGACATCAGAGCATCAGGGTCCACATGAACAGGAACATGGCTCAGCGCCAAGCGAGAAAGACAGACCTAGATTTTCACCTCCTGGGTCTTTGACCTTCAGCCAAGAGATATGGGAAAATGCAACCAAGGGGACCTCTGAGGCAATGGCAGAATCCCAGAATATATCTCTCTCTCTCTCTCTCTCTTGCAGAGGCCTCACCTATAAAACACAGTAGCTGGGACTTATAGGTCAGAGACCCATGCAGTTCTTTGCAGGGGAGCTCAGGCTAGGGCATTTCATTCTCTTTCACCTCCAGGGACCACCCCGTTCCCAAGTCACTCCTTCCAGCCACCATCTCCTCCTCCACTGCCCATTTGTGCAGCTTCTCCCAGAATGCAATCATTCTCCGGGCATTTTGATTCCCTGTTCTCGCTGCCTTTCTGTTCATCTGACTACTTCATACTCCTAACCATGAAATGGCCATGGCTGAGCATGCACTGGGGCTGCCCGACTTCCTCCCTGTCTGGGCATGTGGGTGCTTACCTGCTATTTCCGGTTTTTTAATGATGGACGGGCAGCATCCAGCCCTGGAGGGGAGGCGCACAGCTGGGGCTGTGGTTCTGAGAGACAGCAAGTCTTTCTTTCTTTCTTTTTTATTTTTAATCCTCACCTGAGGATATTTTTCCATTGATTTTTAGAGAGTGGAAGAGAGGGAAGTGACAGAGAGAAATATCAATGTGAGAGAAACACATCGATTGGTTGCCTCCTGCACATGCTCCGACCAGGACCTGGCCCAGAGAGGAGCCTGCAATCTAGGTACGTGCCCTGGACGGGAATCGAACCCGGGACCCTTTGGTTTGCAGTCCGATGCTCTATCCACTGAGCCAAACCGGCTCGGGCAGGAAGGCTTTCTAAGGCAAAGAATGTTGGAGCCCCTACAGGCCCAACCCCCTGGATTAAGGCCTGTGACCGGACAGTGGGGTGTCGTGGGAATTGCAGTGATGCGGGCGAGGCTTTCCCTGCCTTTAGGGAACTCATCTCTTTTCTATTCGTAAAATGAGAGACATTCACACAAAGGGAATCAGATGGCCTGGTTCATATTCCAGCCACACCACTTACCAGCTATGTGACTTTAGGGGAGACACTTCCTTTCCCTTTTGTTAAATAGATTTTTATTAATTCAGAGAGAGGAAAGGAAAGGGAGAGAGAAATAGAAACATCAACGAGAGAGAGAATCACTGATCAGCCACCTCCTACCTGTGCTATTGGGGATCCAGCTGGCAATCCAGGCATGTGCCCTGATCGGCGCTCAGCCACTGAGCCACAGCGGCTGGGAGACACTTTTTTTCTAAGACTCCATTTTCTCATCTGTAAAATGGGGATGATAAAACTAGCCACATCATAGGGTTCTTTTGGGATGTACTAATAAATGAGACAATGTCTGAGAGTGCAAAGCACAAAGCACAAGCTCAGTAGTTGTTGGTGTTACTGTAATGTTAGAAACGGGGAAGAAAGAGGAGAGCTGGCAGCAGACAGGAAGAGATTATTTTCAGATTTCCAGGTTCTCCCACCCAATCTGCCAAGCTGAACCCTCCCCGTCCCATCTTTCTCCTCCTCCAGAATGCCAGTGCCCATCACACATCCTCAAATGGACAGGATGGACATCTTGTAGACTGTGGATGGGAATGCCATGAGGAGTTACACTTGAGAAATAACTTGAAAAACGCTTTTTAAGGGCCTGAAAAATAGGCACACTCTTTAGCCCAGTCATGCCACTGCTGAGCTAGGAGGACATTATCTGGTACAGAGAGAAAGATGCAAATATAAAGTGTTCATCCAAGTCCTTTGTAATCACAAAAGCTTAGCCACAGCTTAGCAACATTTAGGAAAATGTTCGAGTGAAGACTTCTTTGTTTGTTTGCAAATGGTTTATAATAACATGGAAAGGCACATGAAAATAAGTGGATGGATAAAAGGAAAACACAAATTTACAAACGTAAGAAAGAACGGTGTAAAAAAAACAAAAAAAACCCACTCCCTAAAGAAAACACTGCGGAGAAGCGTTCAAAGTTTATACGCTAAAATGTAAACAGTGGTTACTTCTGAATCGTAGGGTGTGAGCGGTATTTATTTTCTAACTTATCTACAAATGTATCATTTGTGTATATTTTTTGTTAGTATATTTTTAAGTTAAAAATATATTTAGAAAGAAAACTAGAAAGAAGTAAGCCAAAATGTTACGAGTGCTTATCTTCGGGTGGTATAGGGGATTATGTTTTCAACTCTGTATTTTTTAATGGGTTTTGCGTTTAGGAACATTGTATTTTCTTCCATGAACATGTATTAATTGGAATTATATATGGCTAAATGACATAATTAGCTAGTTTTTTCAAAATTATAAATATAGCATATGCTCATATTAAAGAAAACTTCAGTCTCTATACGAAGGTCTAAGGTGAAAAGTAAAAGCTCCTGACCCCTCAGACCCCTTCCCCAAGGAACTGTCAGCAGTTGTACATCTGTGTTTCTAGACTTTTCTGTGCATATCCACTTAGATATGATTATCGATATATTCTATGGATATATATACATATATATATACACAATATGATTCTGCAACTTGTTTTGCTGTGCAATGATTTTGGGGTATCTTTGTATGTATGATATTCTCTTGTAGTTACATACCACGTTTCCTCTGTGATGTTACACGATGATTTATTTAATTCATCCCTTACTGATGACCATCAGGGTTGGTGATGAAGGTAAGGTTTTTCCTAACGTTTGCTTTTATCAGCATGGACACAAGGAACATATTTGTCCATACTGTGCGCCTTTTCCCACGCACGCGAGTGCATCGTGGAATAGAATTTTAGATGTGGAGTTGCAGGGGCCCCAGGGCTTGTGTATTTTGAGTTTCAAGACACTGCTCTCCAGTCACATGAATATATCTGTATGTAAACACACATGCAGAGGAAGACAAATGGAAGAGAACCTCAGGAGTTACGCTGTGCCGAAAGGCCGAAAGGATTCATGAAGCACAAGTATGCAAAAACCAACCAACCAACCAAACAACACACACACACACACACACACACACACACACACGCACCCCAAAGTGAAAACTCTATAGAAATAAACCACCGGAGTGTGTGGACCTGAATATTACCGGAGGCTTTCTTTGGCTCATGTGGTTTTAGACGTTATTTTCTCCGTGTTTTACACTGAATATGAATTTACTTTCTACTCAGAAAACAATATCACAGATATTATTAAAAACATCTTTTTTTTAATGACAAAAGGCAATACACAGTCCTTGTAATTAGCCAAAAATAAATATGTCACACAGACATGTTAATAATGTCTCTCTCCCCCAAATTCCATCCCGTAGGTAAGTAACGTTCAAGGCTGACAGGACTGCTCCCCTGTTTCTTTCTGGAGCGTGTTACTCTGCCCCAGAAAAGAGATAGTGAGGGAAAGACCTTTTTCAGAAAAGTTTCTCGTTGTCGATGTTAATTTAAAGCCTGCGGGCCGGCCATCCTTCCCCGCCTCCCGCTCCGCCGAGCCGTGCGCCCGCTTTCCACGTCCAAACGCCTTGCCCGCGAAGACACCCACGTGGGCCCCGCTCCCCAGGCACCTGCGCCTGAGCCTTGGCCCAGGTTCAGCCGAAATCAAGGCCAAGCCCAGGAAGCCCGGCCGAGCCCCAGCCCCGCCCGGCCTCCTCCCCGGGTGAGCTGGCCGCTCCCTCCCGCCGCCTTTCTCCTGGAGTAATTAAGAGTGAAATCCTCCTCCCGGTGACCTCGGCGCTAGGGCTCGGGCTGATTTACACATGAAAGGTCCACCGAGGGCCTGGGCTTTCTCCTTTTCACATTCACAATGAGGAGCAGCCTATAAATAAAACCTCTCTGAGAACAAGAGGCCTCAAAAATGTCTGTGTGTGTGTGTGTGTGTGTGTGTGAGAGAGAGAGAGAGAGAGAGAGAGAGAGAGAGAGAGAGAGAGAGAGAGAGAGAGAGAGAGAGACAGAGAGAGAGAGAGAGACAGAGAGAGAGAGAGAGACAGAAAGAGAGAGAGAGAGAGAGAGAGAGGAGGGTGAACCAGGGATAGCCTAGAGCAGCTGGTGTTTATTGAGCGCTTACTGTGTGCCAGGCATCAACCCTGTGAGAGACACCGATTTTACAGATGAAGAAACTGAGCTCCGGGAGGGAAGACCTGCCTCAGGTCCCACAGGCATTCAGGGGAAAGCGTGGACGCAGGAAACGGATGGGCAGAGGATGCAAATGTTCTGTCTCTCACGATTGTTCCCTGGGCTGCAGGGCTGTAATCTAAAAAGGGAGAAGGTTGCTCTATGCGAAGCATCTTCTCAAACTGCGGCCCTCGGCCACATGCGGCCCCGAGGACATTCATCCGGCCCGCCGGGTGTGTTTGCCGCCTTGTTTTTTTACTTCAAAATAAGATATGTGCAGTGTGCATAGGAATTTGTTCCTAGTTTTGTTTTTTGTTTTTTTTTAAACTATAGTCCAGCCCTCCAATGGTCTGAGGGACAGTGAACTGGCCCCCTGTTTAAAAAGTTTGAGGACCCCTGAGTCTTGGCTTTAAAAAAGTAAAATAGTATAAAATACATACCAAACAGCAAACACCCAAAGCCTGACACTTAGAGGCCATGTGTGGGTGAGGCCCCCGGGCCTTCAGGCCTCTGCGTTCTTTCCTTAGCAAAGGCTGTCTCCTTATTTGCCTCTGCATCCTCAGGTTCTGAAGAAATGTTTACTTGCTTAAATGAATGAATGAACTAGATAATTCTCGCTGGACCCGTTTCTCCATCTAAAAATGAGAAATTGATGAAACACCAAGGGGACCGTCTCCCAGCCCGCTCAGAGGTCACCTCCTCCAGGAAGCCTTCCGGGCTCCCTCCCACTTCCAGCTTAGGGCAGGAGCCTCTTCTGGGCTCTCAGAGCCAAGGGGTATTCCCATCCCTGCTCTGATCATCTGTATAATATTTGTCTGGTTCTGCATGTCCTTCATATGAATATTCAAGTTGTCCGCAGTAGGACCTGCGTCTGTTTTGCTCATCTCTGTACTACTAGTGCCTGAATAATAAATTAGTGCATTTATTAGTTCTGGTCTGAGGTTCAAAATTGAATCATGCTGGTGTTGGCTGGAGCTAAGCGAGGGTCTGAAGCAGCAGAAAGGGGCAGAACCAGAACATCCCTCTGCAGCAGAGATGAGTTGAAAGGCCTGACTCCTAGAGCATGAAGAAAACAATCCCGCTGTGACTGCTGCAGGAAATCCTAGCGCCTCCTGCACCGGGCAGGCCCTCCCTCCCCCGCCTCAGGAGAACAGCCAGACTCTTGAGGGCAGATGGTTTGGGGTGGTGGTGTGGGCAGCACTGGGAACTGGCAATCTGCCTGCATCTGTTTGAAGCTGGGATGGGGTGAGACACGTGGGGTACATGGATGTGATCAGGTCCCCAGCTCTTCTACTTCTTAGCTGTCATCCAGCCTCACGACGCCTCAGTCTCCACATCTGTGAAGTGGGTAGGGAGTCTATACCTACTCCACCACGTTAATTAGGAAGGCAAAGGGATATATGAGGTCAAAGTGCCTGCTATTGTGTGGCTGCTCAGAAAAAATTTAACCCACCTGACATCTCTTCCCTTTTCTCCCAAGTGTTTTTCACTCTAATTAGAGCTACCACTTTTGAGCTCCTAATAGTAATAGTAACTCTTCCTAATGTTTACCGGGTGCCTGCTATGTGTCAGGCACTGTCCTGTGCACTTAGCATGTCTCATTGCACTTAGTCTTCACAGTCACCTTGTAAGGCAGGGTTGTTATTATTCTCATTTTCCAGAGAGGAAACAGGTTCAGAGAGACACAGTAACTTCTCTGAGATCACACAGCCTCTAAGTGGCAAACCTGGGATGTGAAGCATCTGTTGACTTTAGGGAGCCCCATAATCCCCGAGAGGGCTGTTCAAGGGCAGACTGCTGGGCCCCATCCCCAAGTTTCTAATGCAGCGAGTCAGGGGTGGAGCCTGAGAACCTGCATTTCTAACAAGTTCCCAGGTGAGGCTGCTGCTTCAGGCCCTGGTGCACACTTTGAGAACCGCAGTCCACTACCACGATTTCCCCACTGCGATTATCCCAATTAGGCATGTTATGTCACGTCCAGCCTATTACAATAGGCGCAATTCAAAGAACTTGAAGTCTGATGTAGTTCACTTAGCACCTGGCACATCCACTTTCATCCATTTTAAAGGTGCGAAAAATAGCTAGATGCTATAAAGCAGGGAGAAGGACAGAATTAGCTCTGTTCTAACGCATTACTTAGAGAGATGGCTTTTTGTTAGACACGATTGTATAATAGAAGCTTCTGGATTAACTAATTCCCTGGATGAAGACGTTAGTGGAGCCCTAGCGGGTGTGGCTCAGTGACTTGGGCATTGCCCTATGCACAGAGAGGCTGCTGGTTCACTCCCCATCGCTGGCTTGATTCACATCTGGGCTGGAGGCTGGGTCCCCTGTAAGGGGCAGCCGACCAGTGTTTCTCTCTTTCTCTCCCTCTGCCTCTCTAAAATCAATAAAAATATATTTTAAATAAATAAATGAAAGTAAAGTCAATTAAAAAAAAGAAAGAGCCCAGCTGGTGTGGCTCAATGGTTGAGCACTGACCTATGAACCAGGAGGTCAGGGTTCGATTTCCAGTCAGGGCAAATCCTGGGTCGTGGGCTCAATCCCCAGTGTGGGGCATGCAGGAGGCAGCTGATCAATGCTTCTCTCTCATCGATGTCTCTAAGTCTCTATCCCTCTCCCTTCCTCTCTGTAAAAAATCAATAAAATATATTTAAAAATAAAAATAAAAAAAGAAAGAAAGAAAAAGAGAAAGAAAGAAAGATGGGTGGAGCAAAACCCCAGCTTGAGCCACGATGGCAATATCATATGAACCAAAAATTAACTTTTGTTGTAAGCCACCGGAGGAGTTAATGGCCTAGACAACTAAAGACGACTGGGTAGGGATGAAGATGAAATTCTAATAATCTGGACAGTGGGGACCTTCAGATCTACATCAACTTTTAAGAAGCCCAAACAGAATTCAGGGGAGTGTTTCCTCCAGGAAAGATGTGGGGGAACACCAACCAGCTGACTCAGATCACACTCAAAGGAAAGGCTTTGACCTTACATCAAAAGATTGGTGAGTTAATAGACAGCAATGGGTTTTTAGGCTAAAATAGAATATTTAGATTCTTTCTGTAATTCATGAGGGTGACTCTTATGTGAGATGTGCCTCCCTCAAACCTTGTTAGGAAATGCACATTACCTCTGTAATATTTTTAAAAAAGAATATATTTATTTTAAAATATATATATTTCTGCCCTGACCAGTTTGGTTCAGTGAATGGAGCACTGGCCTG
>PVJC01031062.1:0-20816 GCA_004026665.1 Murina feae | reverse complement strand
TTCTGCAGTAGGTTTGTAGAGCTATCAACTTCCCTCTCAAGACTGCTTTCACTGTGTCCCATAGATTTTGGATTGTTGTGTTTTCATTGTCGTTTGTTGTCATGATGTTTTTTATTTCCTCTTTGATCTCTGTGGTAACCAAGTCATTGTTTAATAGCATGCTGTTTAGTCTCCATGTGTTTGATTTTTTTGGATTGTTTTTATTGTAGTTGATTTCCAGTTTTATGCCATTGTGATCTGAGAAGATGCTTGATATGATTTCTATCTTCTTGAATTTGAAGAGATTTTGCCTGTGCCCCAATATATGGTTTATATTTGAGAATGACCTAAGTGCACTTGAGAAGAATGTATATTCTGTGGCCTTTGGGGTGAAGTGTTCTGAAGATGTCTATTAAGTCCATTTGCTCTAGTGATTCATTTAGGATTGATGTTTCTTTGCTGATTTTTTGTTTGGAGGATTTGTCCAGTGGTGATAGTGGGGTATTAAAGTCCCCCATTATGATTGTATTGCTGTCAATCTTTCCCTTGATGTCTTCCGGAAGTTTTTTTTTATGTATTTGGGTGCTCCTATATTGGGTGCATATATGTTTAACAGAGTTATTTCTTCTTGTTGAATGGCTCCCTTTAGTATTATGAAGTGGCCTTTCTTATGTCCTTTTATGTCCTTCACTTTGAGATTTAATTTGTCAGATATAAGTATTGCTACCCCAGCTTTTTTTTTTTTCATTTCCATTCGCCTGTAAACCCTTTTTCCATCCCTTCACCATCAGTCAGTGTGCATCTTTTTTTTGAGGTGGGTTTCCTGTAGACAGCAGATATGTGGGTCATGTTTTCTTATCCACTCAGTTACCCTATGTCTTTTGATTTGAGCATTTAATCCATTTACATTTAAAGTTATTATTGATAAATACTTGTTTGTTTCCATTTTTATTCTTTACCCCTGTATTCCTTTTTTACTTCCTATTTTTACTTTTTACAGTAGGCCCTTTAACATTTCTTGCATTGCTGGTTTGGTAGTAACAAACTCCCTTAGTCCTTTTTGTCCATGAAGCTCCTAATTACACCCTCAATTTTGATTACTAGCCTTGCTGGGAACAGTACTCTAGATTCAGACCCTTCCTTTGCATGACTTTGTATATTTCATTCCATTCCTTTTTTGCCTGATGTGTTTCTGTTGAGAAATCAGTCACTAGTCTGATTGGGGAGCCTTTGTAGGTAACTTTATGTCTCTCTCTGGCCGTTTTTAAGATTCTTTCTTTGTCATTGGTGTTTGCCAATTTAATTATAATGTGCCTTGACGTTGGTCTTTTGGGGTTCATTTTATTTTCAACTCTGTAAGATTCTTGGATTTGTGTGACATTTTTCTTCCCTATAACCAGAAAGTTTTCTGTCATTATTTCTTCCAATAAGCTTTCTATTCCTTGCTCAGTTTCCACTCCTTCTGGCACCCCTATTACATGGATATTGTTTCTTTTTGTGTTGTCCCAAAGTTCTCTTAGGCTCTCCTTCTGCTTTTTAATTTTTCTTTCTAGAAGCTGCTCTGTTTGGGTATTTTTTTCTCTCTTGTTTTCCAGCTCAGTGATGTGATCCTCTGCTTCATCTCGTCTACTGTTGATGCTTTCTATTGAGTTCTTCATAGCAGTGATGTCACTTTTCATTTCTTCTTGGTTCTTCAACATTTCATCTTGGTTTTTGAACATATTGTTGAATTTGTCTTCCATTCTTCTCAACCACTTTATGACCATTTCTCTGAATTCCTTCTCTGACAAGTTGGTTGCCTCCATTTTGTTTACTTCCTTTTCTGGTGATGCCTGTTTCTCTTTCATATGTGGACTGTTTCTTTGTCTCCCCATGATATCTCTTCTCTGGGTGTCTGTTTACGTAGTTCTGTCTCTCCTGCATTGATTTAAAGGCAGAAAATACCGCACAACAAGGCCCAATGCATGAAATACTGAACACAGATGTATTCATGATACTAATAATTCCAAATAAAGGTGGCCACCAGAGCAAAGAGAATTAAGGAAAGAGGAAGAGAAAAAGAAAAAGGGTAAAAGGGTAAAAAAAGAGAGTGCAAGAAGGAAATTGGGAGAGGGACAAAGAATAAAAGGTAAGAGAGATAAGAAAGAGAGTGAAATAAAAGACGGGAAGAAACTATATAGGGAGGGGATTCTAATAGAGTAGCCACTAATTTCAATGAATGTCAGCAACAGATACCTAGAGATGATTGCCAACCATAAACAACCACTAATTTCAAGTGATGTGAAGGAAAACAGCAGCAAGAAAATAACCAAAGGATAAAAAAATTTTAAAAATTTAAAAAAACTCAGTATAATCAACAATCAAGCTAACAACAGCTGAGAGAGAGAGAGAGAGAGAGAGAGAGAGAGAGAGAGAGAGAGAGAAATGAAAGATAAGAGAAAAATATATGGATAGGGTAGAAAGAGAAGAGTGAGATGAGTATGGACTTAGAGCAGGGGATTGGAAATTGGATATATAAGTAGGATGAAATTTTAAGAGGAGGTAAAAAGAGGGAGTAGGGATAGTTTAAAGCAGGACTGGGGTAAGAAAAACTGGGCAACAAAAGGAGAAAGGTGAGGAAGAGAGTGTTGGTATAAAGGTAAGATTGAGATTGAGTCAACTGATGCTAAAAGGAGAAATGAAAATAGAATGTAGAACGCTAATCATAAAATAAATTAAGGAGAAAATAAAATTACACTAAAAAAGATAAAATAGTAGTAGCAATAATATTGATTAAAAATAAAAACATAATGATTAAAAATGTAAACTCAAGTGAGGAAAAAAAGAGAAAGAAAAAAATTAGTTTCTTTGGTAAAAGGTGAAAAAATAAAAATAAAAATGTACAGTAGTGAGGGTCATTTACTTCTTCTTCTCTTCGGTTTGACTCTCCTTTGTTCTGTCAGGTATTTAGGAGAGGATTGAAGTTGCCTGTGATACACTGCTCTTCCGTGTTGTTGATCACAGTCCTAATTTTAAAGCGGGCAGTATTTTTTTGTTTCCAGACTGCGTGTTTACAGAAGGGTCAGTTTGTTGTTCAGCCTGTGGGTGGCAGTATTCCTGGAATGACCTCTGGGGCTCTCAGTCTTCTTTAGCCATTATTTAGGCCTCATTTTCCTTACAACACTTAATACTGGTTTGGGGGAGTGATCTGCCCCAAAGCTGTTTTTTTGGTGTTTCTCCCCGCTCTGATCCCCAGGTTCCACACAAAAAACACAATATTCCCCTGCAGTCTCTGTCAGTGACCCCAACTGGGTGATCCTGTGTGATGGGCTCAATAATCTAGAGTGAGGATTTAACGAGAGAAAAAAAAAAAAAAGATCCCTTTTAACTGTATGCTCTCCCAATCACTTCCGCACATCCTCTCTCTCCTGGCGCTAGCAGCCGGGACACTGGCAAAGTCCAAGGCTGCTGTCTCATACCCAATCAAGCTATGAGCCGATTTTTTCAGAATTCCTTTCTGCCAGCAGCCCCACGGGTTCCCCTCCCCCTCGTGGATTTTGCTGGTCCCAAGGGGCAGAGGGGTTTGAGGGGTGCAAATTTCCCCTGCACGTGGGCGCACACACACACACACACATACCTGGAACAAATCGCAACTTTATCTCAGTGAATTCTAACCTTTCCATGGGAGGCTCCTCTGAGGTCACGTCTTTGCGGGATCCAGTGTTCCTGGGATCCTGGCTGGTCCCGGGGTACCTCTGTTGCAGGATTCTTGAATGTGTCGGCTTGTGATGCCAGGCACTCTCCCCTTTGGGATGGCGTGGTCTACTCCATAGAGCCGCCGCTCCAGGAGAAATCTTAGCACCAAGTGGTTGTCCTGTGATCTCCAGCAGACGCCGGGCGAAAACTGTCACTCCCAGCTGAATCTCCCGTGCCAATTCTGGGTAGATGTTACTGGCTTCAGCTGCTCAGTTGGTCCACTCCCGAAGAAGATGCAGGACATGTCCGTCTATACAGCCGCCATTTTCCCGCAGTAGAAAATTTTAGATATAGATACTTCTAGTTGAATATGACAAAGAATGTCGAAATACTGACTCAAAAATATATTAAAAGGTATTGGGGCATTAATTTCTATTCATGTTAATTGACTCAAACAGTGACAATCAAAATATTTGTACTTAGAAAAACAACATAACTAGTTTTTGTTCCAACTTAGTTGATTTAAATGGAGTACTCCTGATTATGAGTGGGTTGTTCCTAAACAGCAATGTGTAAATTAGTTATTTGAAAACTGGAATATATTTTTCACTGTGTAATATAATCAACAATGGTTACATTACTTAGTAAACAGATCCACAGACTCAGGATGTAAGTAATTATATTTACTTCTTTTCATTATTTCCTATTGGTTAACTGGACAAAACTCTTCTCTATTAAAAGGAACTGTGAAAGATCCTATAGAAAGTGTGAAAAAATAAGACTACAGCCTGGGCTAAAACATAGGCAAGTTACATATCTGATAAAGGTTTCATGTCTAGACCTTATAAATAACTCTCAAAAACTGAAGTTTAAAAAGAATCCAATTTGAAAACCAGCAAAAGACATGTACACATATTTTACCAAAGAGGAGACCTGTGTGGTAAACAGACATATGAAAATATGTTCAAGCCATTTAACACTAAGGATGTATAGTTATAATTACTATGACATATCACTGCACACTCATTCAAATACCTAAAATTTAAAAAAAGCATGACAAAAACCAAGTGCTGGGTGAGAATGTGGATAAACCAGGTCTTTTATATATTTCTGGTGATAATATGAAATGAGTAGCCATTCTGGAAAATAAGTTGGCTGTTTCTTACAAAATTGTACATGTACCAACTGTACAACCCAGTAGTCACACTCTTGAGCAGTTATCGCAGAGGAATGAAAACATACATTCTCATTAAACCTGTACATAAATGCTTACAGCAGATTTTTATAATATCAAAGGCTGAAAACATGTCAATGTCCTTCAATGGTTAATGTTTGCATAACCGTGCGACATCCACACCATGGAATTCTACTGAACAATAACAATCAACACAATACTGCCCTGACTAGTGTGACTCAGCTAAGTGTGGGTCATTCCATGCATTGAAAGATTGTTGGTTCAATTCCCCGTCAGGGAACATGACCTGGTTGAAGGCTTCATCCCTGATAGTGGGTGTGTGGGAGGTAACACATTGATATTTCACTATTACATTCTTGTGTTTTGGGTTTTTTTTCTCTCTTCCCTCTTCTCTCTCTAAAAGTCAATAAAATCTATAATAATAAAATCATAATATGCAAATAGACTGAATGGCCCAACAGAGGAACTACCATGTGGACAACCATGCTATGACACCCACTGGCACCAAGCCAGCCAAGGCAGGTGCAATGCGATTGGTTGGCAGCTCAGCCATCACCCCGCAGAGGAAGGACCAGGCCACCAGATGGCAGGGTGATTAATCAGGGGCTCCACAATTGTCGCAAAAGGAGAGGCCCAGGCCACCAACTGGTGGGCTGTGGCAGGTGGGTGGGGCTTCTCTCTGCAGGGCAATCAATAGTGGGGCTCCCGGACTATGAGAGGGTTCAGGCCAGGCTGGAGGCACAAACCCCCTCCAGTGCACGAATTTTGTGCACTAGGCCTCTAGTATTTTAATAAAATAAAATAAACGTACTATTAATACAAGCATAATCCAGATAGATTTCTAGGACATAATCATTGGTCAGAAATTTTTCTGAAGTTTAACTAATGTAAGATTTATGTAACATTAATATAACAACTTGAAAATATAGTAGTAGAAAACACAGTAGTAGTCAGGTAATAGGGACTAGTCATGGGTTTGCAAATACAAAGGGATACTGTGAGGATATTCCCTTGTAGTGGTAGAAGAGTTCATGTATATGATAAAACTAGAGGCCCAGTGGACAGATTCGTGCAACAGTGGGGTCCCTTGGCCTGGCCTGATCCCTCTCATAACATAGGACCTCTCAGGGGATGTTGCATAGCCGGTTTCCACCTAATCCCCGCAGGCCTGATCCAGACAGGAGGGAGCCCAATCCTGTAGTTGAGCGTCTGTCTCCTGGTGGTCAGCGCGTGTCATAGTGACTGGTCAGCTGGTCATTTGGCCATTCTGTTGTTCCATCTCTCAGGTTTATATATATATAGATTGCTTAGAACTATGTACATAGACATACACACACACATACACTCATAGAAGTATGCTAAGTGAAATAAGCCAGAGAAAGATAAATATCACATGATCTCACTCATTTGTGGAATATAATGAACATCATAAACTGAGGATCAAAAATAGATATAGAGTTGATCTCTTAGCTCCCCCCCCATAACAACTGAAGGATTTGTGTGCATGCATATAAGCATAAACAATGGACACAGGACACTGGGGAGTAGGGGAGGAAGGGGGAAGGTCAAGGGGAAAAAAATGGAGACTTATTTAACATTCTTTGTAATACTTTAAGCAATAAAGCAAATTGAAAAAAATAAAAAAAGAAAATCTAAAAAATAGGTAAGAGATCAAACAAATGACTTGTATGAATGCATATAAGCATAACCAATGGACACAGACCCTAGGGGGTGAGGGCATATTCTGGGGGGTGTGAGTCCAGGTGGAGGTCAATGGGGGAAAAAAGAGACATAGGTAATACTATATGTAATATTTTAAATAATAAAAAGCAAAAAGTTAATCTACATACATATAAAAGACTAAGAAACCATCTGACCTTCTGACCACCTGTAGGTATAATGTACATTGGCCACCAGAGGACAGATGCTCAGTGCAGGAGCTGCTGAGCTGCAGTAAGTTGGCAGTGGCAGTTCTCGGGTGACGCAATCTGGAACCAGAGAGGAGGAAGCCTGATTCCTCATGGGGCTGTGCGATTCCACCTTCAGCCATGGGTTATGTTGTTGTTGGGCCACTGTTGGCCCTGAATCTGGTTTACTGCACACTTGCATTTGCGTTCCACACCCTGTACAACAGCAACTTTGCAGAGTGCCCTCTCACACTCTGGGACCCCTCAGGGAATGTTGGAGAGCCAGCTTCAGTCTGATTCCCCACAGACCCAGCCGAGGGACCCCACCTGCTAGAGAGACCCCACTATGGCATGCAATGATCACCAGGGAGAATATGCTTAACGCAGGAGCTGCCCCCTGAGTGCTACTCAGCCAGAAGCCAGACTCATAGCTGGCGAGCACAGTGGCTGTGGTGGGAGCCTCGGCCATCTCCGCAGCAGCAGTAAGGATATCTGACTGCTGGCTTAGGCCCACTCCCCATGAGGATTGGGCCCACACCATCAGTTGGACATTCCCCAAGGGCTCCCAGACTGCCAGAGGGCACAGGACGGGCTGAGGGACACCTGCTAATGCATGAATTTCCTGAACTAGGCCTCTAGTATCTACATAAAATACCTAATTATCCACTCTTTTTTTCTGAACCAGCAAGGCTAATTATCCATTCATCTCAGACTTCCAAGTGACTACATGCACTCAATAAAGCCAGCATTATAAGGAAGTTACTTCCTTTCTAAGACACTCCCAGTTGATATTATTTTGTTTTTCACCCTTCTAGAAAGGTTGCACTTTCCCTGACAAGTGTGGCTCAGTTGGTTGGAGTGTTGTCCTGTACGTTGAAAGGTTGCAGGTTCTATCATCGGTCAAGGTATATAGGAGAGGAAAAGGATCAATGTCTCTCCCTCAAATCTCTCTCTCTCTCTCTCTCTCTCTCTCTCTCTCTCTCTCTCTCTCTCTCTTCTTTTTCTCTCCCTCTAAAATCAGTAAGCTTGCCCTTGGGCGAGGATTAAAAAATAAATAAATAAAATAGAAAGATTGCACTCAGTTAATTCTAATATGAATTTATAAAATTCATAAGCAACAATTTAAAAAGTTCTTCACTGATAAGGCATGCTACTATAGTCAGGGCCCCCAAGTGAATTAACCAAAGCTAATTACACCTAGCTCAGACAAAATATTCAGCAAGAAGGCTTAAGATCTTTTTCTTTAATCTGTGGATTCAATCTACATATATGATAAATGGTTTTGAGAAATACTGAGTTCTTAGAAAAAAATTTCAAGAACTGATTATGTATGTTTCAACAATTTCAAAGAGGACATATCTAGTTTGGTTTTGTTCTTCTTGCACCATTTGTGTTTGCTGGGGCTCTTGGTTTTAAATGACAAAAGCACTTTAGCTACTTCAAACAAACTGGTTAAATGCATATTATAATAACAACAAAAATCCATAGAGGTGACATACAAGGATGTATCTGGATGTCAAAACATGAATTAGAGCCAAACATTCAGATGATATTAAATATTTCTTTTGTCCAGTTCATCATTACTTTACTCCATTGACTTTTTGTTTGTTTGTTTGTTTGTTTTTTGTTAAGCAACTACTTTCACTTATTTAGTGACTGGGTGGTGAAATAGACTTCTTTTGTTTCTAGTAGCTCCATATTTTATGATTTTGTGTAGCAACTTGAGAGTAAATGACATTTATCTTCTCATGAGCTCAGGTATCACATTATGGATCCTTCAACTATGGACAATGGATCAGGGTCTGGATAAGGATAATAATAGTTCAAGTATCTGGGTGATGTGGATGGTGGCTTATCTGTGACTTTCAAACATGAACACAGACAATTATAAAGGTTTTACCTGGCAGTGCTTCATGGGAAAAAGGTTACCCACAGCACACCTGGAGCACACTAAGTCATTATACTATTTGAAGGGAGTTCCAGTCAAGGACTCAGGCTCTCCTGACCATTTGTTTTCTTATGCACATCTGCACTCTTAGCCTAAGTACCTCCATTGGGAAGTCTACTCATGGGGGAAACTTGAAGACACTTTTCTCTTCTCATGCTCAGTGACCCCGGCCAATGCAGTTCCACAGGAAAAAAATGGAACAGTGGAGGAGCTGTTCCTCTCTCTAGGTTTAACCTCTCATTTCTATTACATCAGTCAGTGGTTAAAGGTGTGGCTGTTACTTTCATGTTGTTTGTTGTTTGAGTTGACTGCACCACACTCTGCAGCTCAGCTCGCTCCAGCTCAGCTCTGCTCCAGACAGTATCAGATTCTATCAAAGAAATATAAGAAGGGACAAATTGGTTGTCTAAATATACAGGCATATAATTTAACTGAGGAAAGATGAAGCCTTATAGAAGTGTACATAATATCCATTTCAAGTATTATACAGGTAATGTTGCCTCTAAGGGGAGAATATTTCAAACTCTTTTAATATAATTATGACTACAAAGATGTAAAATGCATATCCAGCAGAGGGGAACATCAATGAGCAGCAAAGAGCATTTCCTAAGCCTACTCAAAGGGCATGCAAGATATTTACTACAACAATATTATCAATGTACTGAAAAATTGATAAGAAATATTAAATCAACACGTTTGATTAAATTAAAAGGGGGTACTTCTGAAGAGTACAATATCCAATAATTAATATGCTACTAAGAAACTATACAATCTGGTGTCACCTTGACATTCACATATTCAATTTAAATAAAATTGGCTTGAACTCCCATCTATATCTTGTAAAAAATCTAATACCCAATATGAGATGTCTACTAGTGGATTCCAGTCTCTTTTAAAATTCTCTACTTATTAATTTTTTGTTCTTATCCTATATAATAAAAGCCTAATATGCTGTGTCCCATTGTCCAGTTGTCCATTCAACCAATCAAAGCATAACATGTTAATGATATGCTGAAACCATCCAACCTCTGGCTATGACCACCACCTTTAACCAGTAGGTTAGTTTGCTGTAGGGGTCTGGCTGATCAGGACTAAGTGATATGGGCAGGACATGCCCTGGAGCACTCTTGTGGTCCCTCCATAGCTGGCCAACCTCCCACCTCCCTCCCTGGCCCCAATCACGCACCAGTGGCCTGGCCTGCACCCTCTTGCAATCTGGAACCCTTTGGGGGATGTCAGAGAGCCAGTTTCAGCCCAATCCTGCAGGCCTGGCCAAGAGACCCCACAAGGGTACAAATTTGTGCATCATGCTTCTAGTTTCAATGATAAGTGCACTTACAATACTGCCTATAGTTTTCTCTATGCCTTATGTTTTGCCAAATATGTAACACATGCTTACTTCCGAGATTTATTAAAAACTAGGAACTCCACTGGTGCATAATTGGGGCCAAAGAGGGATGTGAGAGGTTGGCCAGCTGAGGAGGGGCCATGGGAGGGCTCCAGGCTGTGTCTGACACACCTCACTTAGTCCCAATTGGCCAGACCCCAGCAGCAAGCTAACCTACTGGTCAGAGTGTCTGCACCCTGGTGGTCAGTGCACATCATAGCCACTGGTTTACTGGTCAGCTGTCTGCCCCCTTATGGCCAATGCATGTAATAGCAAGTGGTTGCACAGCCTTAGCATATTATTAGCATATTATCCTTTAATTGGTTGAACAGCTGATCAGACACTTAACATATTAGGCTTTTATTATACAGGATACTATGCAAATTTTTCTGGTATCTAATCTAATAAAAGAGTAATATGCAAATTAACTCCCACTCCAAGCCACACAAGCCACACCCACCAGTCAAGCCACGCCCACCAGCCAATCAGAGTGGTTGTATGCAAATTAACCCAGCCAAGATGTGGTTAATTTGCATACACAGGCAGAAGCGAAGACTGAAGACAGCCTAGAAGGAAGCTAAGTGCTGCAGAAGGGAGCGAAATGGCAGAGAAGGGAGGGAGCGAGGCAGTGGACACAGAAGGGAACAAAATGGGGGAGATGGGAGGAAGCGAGGCAGCAGAGATGGGAGGAAGAGAGGCAGCAGAGACTGTGAAGACAGAAGTGAGCAAAGCAACAGAGAAGGGAGGGAGCTGAAGCAGCAGTGATGGGAGGAAGCGAGGCAGCAGAGAAGGGAGCGAAGCCTGCCTCGCGGGCTTCGCTCCCTTCTCTGCTTTGCTCCGGCTCAGGAAGCCCTATTCTTGCAGGAATCTTCCTGCAATGAGCCTCTAGTAATTCTATATTTGACAGAAAATATAAACCATAGCATATGAATAAAAACTACAATAAAATGTTCTCCATTTTATTTAACAAAACCTCAGCCATATATATTCAGAGACAATTTCTGTGGGCTTTCTTTTCTTTTTTGGTGCCTTATTCAAGCCAAACATAGAGAATGTTATTTCTATACTCATCTATATCTTTTGGACATTTTTCCATACAAAGATATTTCTCTCAATGAGGAGAATCTGCAATGGCCTCTTAATTAATTATATATTTATTTCCTGTCATGTTATGAGAGCATTTCCAACAAGAGCTGTAATTGAGTAATGTAAACCATTAATAAAGGTCACATTGAGGATGCAGTAGTTTCAGGATTAACAAATACTGCAGTGTGTCAAGCAGTGGGTGAGTGCAGAAAAGATGTGTATTTATACAACAAAATGTATTAGAGACTGTGGCAAGAATCTTTAACTCAGAACTACTGATAAATAGAAAAGCTAATACTGTATTTATTCATCATTTTCTATGTGTCAGGCAGTGTGAGAACATCCCATATTTATTCCTTTTAATCTCCACAACTACATTCTTAGTTAGTATTACTATCTCCATGAATAGACCTGGGAACATTTATACCAAGTGAGATTAAGTAACTTGCTCAGGGAGATATACCTAATAAAATAACAGAGGTATTCTGATTAGAAAGCCCACACTTTTTTGAAAAATTAGGGTTTGGGCTCTTTGTGAGAATACTTTATTAATAAGATGAAACTTCTTTAAGCATTTTATTTCATTGGATTCCAAAAAAATAAGTACAAATTATGAAAAGAAATTTTACATTATTTTGAAATGATATATGAATAAGATATTTTATCCTAGCTTGAAAAGTCAGTATATAACTTTCCAATTATTTTATTTAAAAGACAATAATTGTTATGCTTTAGTCCACAGTGAAGCATGCAATCCTTAGGAAGATATTTTGGAATACATTGAGAAATGAGTATTTTTCCACAAAAATCAAGCTGAAAGTGCATAAAATGTCTTTTTATAAAAAAAAAAAACACACACACAATATTTGTTTCCTGTCTTTGCTCTCACACTCTCTATTATTACTTCTTAGCTTCTAAATAAGATTGATTGGTGGATCAATTACAGAGGTGCCTGAGCATGGATTGTGGTGAGTCTTAGTGTGATTCACTATGCCATAAATCAAACTGCAGCTAGATGTTTGTAAAACACAGTTCTCTGACTCACAAATTATAATGAGGAAAAAATAAGTAAATAAACTAGACTCATTTACTTAAAAATAGCCAACATGAGTAATAACTTTGATAACAACTAGAATACAGCTTTATAACACACTAGGGGCCCGGTGCACGAAATTCGTGCACTGGGTGGGGGGCGTTCCTCAGCCCAGCCTGCCCCCTTTCACTTACTGGGAGCCCTCAGGGGGTGTCCTACTGATGGCTTAGGCCTGCTTCCTACTCCCCTTGGGGAGCAGGCCTAAGCTACAGTCTGGCCTCCCTTTGTGGGAGACAACCAGGCTAATCAGGGGAAGCCACCAGCCCCATCACCCCAATGCTGCAGCCACTGCAAGGCACCACAGCTATCAAGGTGTTTTCATCAACACAGACTCCAGTCCCTTCACCATGAAAAAATGATAACTTTTTTAGGCATTTTCAAGATATGTCTTTCATAGGATATGACATTTTTTTTTTCTTTTTTTTCTTTATCCTCACCTGAGGATATGTTTCCATTGATTTTTAGAGAATGTGGAAGAGAAGGGAAAAACAGAGAGAAACATCAAAGTGAGAAAAACACTTTGATTGGTTGCCTCCTGCATATGCTCTGACTTGGGTCCTGGCCAGGGAGAACCCTGCCACCTAGGTACATGTCTTTGGTCAGAATTGAACCCAGATCCTGCAGTCGGCAGGCTAAGGCATTATGCACTGAGCCAAACCGCCCAGGGCAAGATATGACATTTCTTAGCCCTCCAGCAGTGGACCTTCATTTTTTATCTCCAGGAGTGTGGTGGAAAAACCTTAGATCACCTTTTTGGATTCTTATTACCCAAGTTACTAAGAATATTACCAGTGGCATACAGGGAGCTTAGCCAATGAGCGGTAAGAAAAGGTGTTTCTTCTGTGATTTACTCCAATCACCAGCTCCACTCCTGCCCCTCCAATCATAGCTCCACCCCTGCCCAGGCCTGTAACCTCTGTATAAGGCTGCACCCTAGGCAGAAGACCCCCAAGCCCCTCCAATCGCCAGCTTCACATAGCCCAGGCCTCTGCGTTCACCAGCTCTGATCTTGCTCCACTACAACCTCTGGCCAAGGCTACAGGCCTAGCCAGAGGAGCTCCAGACCCCTGCATTGCCAGCTCTGCCCGTGCCCAGACCCCTATGATTTCAGGCTCTGCCCCTGCCTCTCTGATCACCGTCTCCACCCCTACCCAGGACCTGAGATTACCAGCTCTGCCCCTGCCCCACTGCAGCCTCTGGCCAAGGCTACAGGCCTGAGCAGGGGACCCCCAGACTCCTGCTTTGCCAGCTCCACTGGTGCCCAGACTCCTGCGATCACAGGCTCAACCCTTGACCCTCTGATCGCTGGCTATGCAGAGCCCAAGTCCCTGCTATCTCCAGTCTTGCTCCACCCCAGGCCTGAGGCCTCTGGTGCAGGCCTTATGCCTGGGTAAAGAACACTCATACTCTCCGATCACCAGCTCCACCTTTGCCCATGCCTGAGGCTTCTGGTGAAAGCCTCTGGCATAACAGGGGACCCCTAGCCCCCTCTGATTGCCTTTTCTGCTCCTCGGGTCCCCCACCTCCCCCACCACCTGCCTGGTTAACAGGCCTGACCACTTCAATTGCGGGGCTGAGCTGGACTGGTCACTGCCATCTTGTGGCTATGAGGGCAGCCGTCTTTGCGATGGAGTGATGACTAATTTGCATATTATTACACTTTTATTAGATAAGATTTTTCTTTCATTTATAAAATTAAAAATATGGCAGACAAAGTGTTAAATTAGGCATAGTGGTAGATTGAAGTATGAAAAAAAAGGTACTTATCAAATACATTGCCAGCAAATAGAGGAAATAAGACATTTCACTATACCACAGAGTATAAATTAATAGCAAATGTTCATGATCATGTAGAAGAGAAGACATTTATGTTTCCTGGGAAAATGTTTTGAAAAACAGACACAGATTCTTAGAAAGTTGTTTTCATGCACACATGCTATGATTTAAAAAAGGTTTTCAAAATGTATATAGCAAGTGAGCTTGGCTTCTAGTTTTCAAAACAGAAACACTCAGACTAAGAAATAAGAACAGTTATCTTCATTTTCTTGTTCTCACTCAGTGTCCACACAATTTAGACTTTCGTTGCTATAAATTATTTTAATTAATTTCATCTTGTTTGCTTATTTGTTTTTGCCCCCTTTAGTTATGTGCCATTCATTGCAATAAGCACTGGAAATGGAAAAGAAGGAGTCAAAGTCTCTGTCCTCAAAGAGACCTTACTAAGAGAATCTTTCAACGTAAGAAATGCCCCTCAGACTTTCCCCTCCTGTCCATTTTGTGCTCACTGCTTTATGGAGTTATTCCAACTAATAGTTTCCTAGACTTTCCCTACTTTCAACCAACCTGCACATTGTGGGAGTCATTCTTGGCTCTCTTTGTGAGCAGGAGTGGAAATCAAGCTCAGTTTCTGAAACCAGCTTCCTGAAAAAGGACATGGACCACAATATAGACAACAGTTATGTGCATAAGTGAATAGCAGAATGTGAGTAAAAATATCCATGTTATAGTATTCATTTCAGAACTATTTATAATAGTGAAACAGAAGATATACTTTAAACCTCCATTATAGCTATGGTAATTCAATGAATAATAAATAATTATTAAAATGGTTATGCATTTATAATTTTTGATCTCATAAAGAAATCCATGATGTATTTTTAAACATGTGTGTGCATGATACAGAGAGAAAAAGAGATAAAAACCTGGAAGAATATGCATCAAATTAAGATTGATTATTCCTTTTTCAATGAACTATGGTAAGCAAGTCATCATAATAATGTGTATTTATTTACATAGCATTATATCTATATATATATATTATAATATTTATTTACAATTATTTATATTGTTATGGTCAATTGCTAGCCATAAGTATAACTAGAGGCCCAGTGCACAAAATTTGTGCAAGAGTAGGCCTTCCTTCTTCTGGCTGCTGGGACCAGCTTCCCTCTGGAACCTGGAACTTGGGCATCCTTCTGGTCCAGCTTTGTCCAAAAGGACATCTGGAATGATGCCCAATCTAATTAGCATATTGCCCTTTTATTATTATAGATAATTTATCAAGATCCTATAAATGGATTTATAATTACAGCATCTGCTTGGGTAGAATTAACTGCGGGGCTGGAATAAGTTTTATTAGGTAGGCCACTCTGGTGAATTTCACCTCATCATGTAGGCAATATTCTTAAGTGGATTCTATTTGATGCCTCATGTATCACAAGATCTTTCCACTCTGTATGCTGTTGCTACTAACTATTCTTAGTACTATGTGAACTCTGGAAATTATTCTACTACTCCTGTCCAGTGGTTCTTTCCTTGGTTCCTTGGTGTCAGTTTGTTTTCTGACACATCATACCAGCATTCAGTGAAAAACTTGAAAAGACCTTTCTGCAAATCTCCAAACAATCAAACAATTCCTCTCTCTCTCTCTCTCTCTCTCTCTCTCTCTCTCTCTCTCTGATCACAGCCCTTCAGTGTTGGCTCTCTTTCCAATGTCTGAAAATCATTGTTTTACAATATTTTTGTGTTTTTCTGGTGGTTTCAGGTGTGAATATAATCTCGTTCCTTACATTCCATCTTGGTAGGAAGTGGAGGGAATATTTCTTAGGAGCACTTTCACCCCAATGTAAGGTGACCACATTTCAACATTGATAAAGCGGGACACCATTGACCGCTTGGCCACTGAAAACCATATATTCCCTTCCCATTCTCCCGCCGTTCCCTAGCTTGTCGTGCATTCTTTCCAAAAATCAGGACTTTTTTTGAACACCACAAGACGAGGGACAAATAGGTAAAAATCGGGACTGTCCCGCCAAAAGCGGGACGTCTGGTCACCTTACCCTAATGCATAATGATAATGAAAAAGACAAATGTATAATTCAGAATAGTTACTGAGATCTATTTGAAAGTCTCTGAGATTAAAGGTGGTTAATGGCCAAAGGATTCAGAGAAAGAAGGAAGAGCTAGAAAACTTTAAAATGGTAAAAGAAGCAGAACTTTATGATTGAGAAAGAAAAAAGATAAAAAAGCAAAAGATAAAGTCCCAAGATTCTTGGTGGGACAACTCAGGAGAAATTGGGTGATTCTTTGAAATAGGAAATATATTCTCCCAGTTGAAGCTAAACCATGAAGTGATGTGTTGGATTGGTAGAATATGCGAGAACAATAATTACAAAACAGAAGGTGGGGAGTTCTACGTAATCTTGGAGTAGTTCAGGAAGATTTTTTGGTTGCAGAAAGATTAGTTGGTTCTCCCTTTGAAGTTCAAAATGCTTATTTTCCTTGATGGTAGGACACATACCATTTGCACACTAATCAAAAAGCAAAAGAAAATGTTTTCACTTCTCTGTAAAAATTTTAGGACAGTAAAGGCTTGAGGGGAGAGACAGAATCATTTTCATTTAAAACAATAGAAACAACAAAAAGTTAATTCTAGGTAAAAGACTAGGTTAATTGCATCTAAAAATGGTTAGGATATTGTGATTCTTTGGCAAGCGAGAAGAGAGAGGTCTTCGAGTCTTTCTGAAGAGGCGTTTATCATTTTTCTTTTCTTTGTGCATTTATACCTGGATGGTTCTGACAAAATGCATCAAGAATACAATTCTCTTCTCAGTGTTTGCTTTGATATTAACCTTGCAAAAAGAAAGGAAAGTGTATTTTTCTTTATAAAACAGGTAAAGATGTCCAAGAAGTGAGTTTTAACTGTGCTTGCTTTCACTTACATCATACTACAAAATTCTTCCAACAGGTAAGGCACCAGCAAACGGACTCATTACACCCATATTATGATTGGTGGATATAAAGTTTAGAAAAGTTAAGAGCTAACAAACATAAGGTAAATCTATGAGTCATTCATATAAAAACCCAGAATTTCTGGCTTCAAATGCAGTATTCTTCTCTATTCCTCAGAAGTATTAAAACTTATAGGTTGGAGACAGTAGGAAGTCCACTATTATAGATAACATCAGTGAAGTATTGCAGTTGTATTCTTGATTATATTAACATACAAAGAAAGTTTAATCAACATTCATACTTTTTTTTAACTAAAAGCTTCAGTTTGAATATCAATTTCATTTAAATAATATTCCTAGAAATTTTAGAGAGAAAATTAAAGTCTTTACTTGCAAAGTACTATCTACATTTGCTTTGATGACTAATTAGTTTACATATATAAATAAGTCTGCCATTCTGTATATATAATTAAGATCCAGTGCTAGGATAGCATTGACTGCTTAATTAAAACAATTGCCATAGCAGTGGATCATGACACAGCTTACCTTATAAGGTGTGAGCAGAATACATTGTAGGGTGTAACATAACAGTCATTGAGTTAAAAATATTTTGCACATAATGAAACAAAGCACATTTGAATGCAGTGCTTTTATTGAAGTTTTGTTCATTGATTATACATTCAATACGCATTAAGCCAGAAGTAGATTTGCATGAACATAATGAACCTTAAGCTTCAGGCCATTTAAGCCTCTTCCAAAGGCAACACCTTAGCAATTGCTTCACATTGCTCTCCAATTATGTGACATCTAAGCAATTAAAATTTGTTAACCATAGTTAGTTAAGACTGATAATCTCTTGATACAACAGGTATTTGTTGCTGTATAATTTGTTGTGTATTAAAGGAATCATCCAACCATTTTAGACACATACTCCCATTCCAGAGAGGCCATTCAACCTTCTCCAGATAAAGTTATCAGTGCTGGCGTCAGGCCAAGCCTTTGGTTGAGGTCTCAAAGCCCTAGCACATAGGGCCCTTTAAGAACTTGCAAAGGGAACCGGAAAAAACCATATTTGGGAGACAAAGAAGGTAAAATCATATAAATACAGAAAATTTGCTGTGTAATTTCACCCAGAATTTGAGAAACATTTTCCTCTGGGCCCGCGTGTAATAAATGTAACTCCATCTCTCTAAGTTTTGCTTGGTTCTTCTCCAGTTTTTCTGCAACATTATTGGTTCCCTGACATTCTGGGAAAAACCAACCTATACGTGGCCTTTTGCCTCTGGTGTAGAGTGGGTTTGAGGACCAGGGGAGCCAGATAGGCCTCCGGGAGGCGCCACTCTGCTGATTTAGCAGAATTGAACTGGGGGACTCCGGGCACTCTTGGACCTCAGCCCAGGACCCGGCCAGCAACTGGAGAGAGTGGACGAACACTTCTGGACCTGTCGACAAAATCAGTAAGGTAGGGGCCCCGTCAGTTCAGCCCACTCCAAGTGAGTGGAAGGGGAACTTGATCACCTCCCTGGAAGCCATACGGCTTCCTCAGGCAAATCAGGAATTGGGTGGATTGTTGGTTAAATTCTGAGTGAGTATCCGGTGAGAGCGGGCTCCTCAGGTCAGGAATTAGGAGTGGGTAAAGTGTATTTTAAACTCTGGGTAAATATCTGGTAGAAGTCAAAACTTGGGCTGTCTGGTACATAAATGTGGGACTTCAGAGGTGAGTAGATTTGGATTTGATTGAGGAATTATGAGTTGCTGTTTGCTTGTGTGTGGGACTGGCCAATCTGCTACGGAGAAGGGGGACTGGACGCAGTCTTAACTCCTCCAGTAGGTTCTCACCAAGATGTTGGTCGAGAATTCTGTTCTGGGGTATGGGTGCCAGGAGTGCCCCATACCCATCTGGGGAGTTGGGCACTGTTTCGTTTATCTGCTCAGCTCCAGTTGGGGTAGTCTACTGAGAGAGTGTGAGTACTGGTGTTTGTCTGTCTTTGCATAATTATCTACTCATTAACTGGTCTGTATAAAGCAAAAGCTGCTCTGTGCCTTCTGGCTGTACAAATGTGAGTGTTTTGTTATCTCTTTCTAATGTCTGTTTAGAGGTGGGATGGACGCCCTGTGGCAGAGCACAAAAAGTCTCTTGCAGCTGCAAGAATTGTTTTTTTTTCTCAGAGTCTTTTGCCTCCATCAGAGAGGAGGTCTGTCTATTTTATTAATAGGAATGTCTGTCTATGTTTGTATAAGTAAAGATTTCAGTTTACTCTAATTTATAAATTTGCTGTATTAAATTAGAATTTTGAAGTTCTAAGGCTAAAACAAAGGCTGGCTAGGTTCCAAGATAGCTTAGCTCTGAGGTTACTTGTGAAGAAAAGCAAAAGAAAAGTCTTTCAAGATAACTATTTGCCTAGCAAATTAACAAAGTAGTAAATTTCAAGAATTTTTTATTTATGGTTTTCTTATCTCTTTCGGTGGTCGAGACTTCCAAGGGCAGGGCTTACAGCTCCGCTGGGCGGAGAAATACATACGGGCCCTGTCCCTGCCTGTGAACGTTATTATTAACTGTCTATAGATCCCGTTAACCCTGGTTTGTGTCTCCTACAGCCTGTTGTCTTTGTTTGATTTGCCGTTTTCAGTTATTTATTAGGATCCTCATAGAGGACATAACCTGGTCTCTCCCTTCCTCCGTCATCCTGTTGTGACAGCATCTGTAACTGGATTAAAGATCTTTTCTTTCAGGAGGCCCTCCAGGCTTTCAGTCTGCAAAAAGTCTCCCTGTGCCTGATCAACTAAAAGTCATTTTTCTCCACAGGTTCGGACCCCAGCCTCTCGGAGAGAGGCCTACTAGTGGCAGTCTGTGGTTTTCTCTGAAACTCCCACTGTTTAAAGGGAGAACAGCTAAGGACAGAGTATATGGTTAATGCAGAATTGGGGGGTGGGGTCAGTAGTTAATTATGAAGCAGGAAGAGATAGTTTTTTGTTGATGTTACTGGCTGCAGACTGCTACAGGCGTAGGAGTCTGGTCTGTAGCTAGTCACAGGCGTCTTATCGAAAATAAAAAAATTCAAGGTTGTGAGTTTTCTACAGGCACAATTAATCTTTCTCTGCACTGGTTTATTCTTTTTAACCCTTCCAATGCTATATTAGACTGATATAATATACTTAAAATTACATAAGGAAAATATAGCAGTTTGTACTGGACAAGTTTAAATTTGCCTGTTAGTTTTATCATAGAAGGTGTAGGTATATTTTCTTGAAAGTAAAGTACGTTTAAACTGTGTTCATAAATATTAATCTGAAAATGCTGACTGTTCACTTTTAATAATCATTAAAGGATTGAGGTTCCTAAGAATAAAGAATTCTAATTTTAAAAAAACCAAAAAACAAAAAACACAACTGAACTCCCAGGAGCCAAGCGGAGGAGAAATAGAACTGAAGTCCGCAGCCGTCCTGGTGATTTAGAACTGGTTGCTAGGCAGACTCAGCCCCTAAAAGCTAGGTAAAAGAAGGGAGGTAGGGGGGCTGAATGTTCAAGCTGCCTACGGTGGCCCTGGAAGAAGCCACCACAGTGAGAAAAGTGGAGAACAGCAGAAATATACCTGACATTAGAGCTGCCCCACTGTCGCCCAATGAGTAATGAGTATTTTACAACAAGCAATACAAGACTTGGGCCTTTGGCTTGCTGGCTACAGCAGTTAAAACAGAAACCAGTGACTGCTACTAGCTTTCCTGCAGCCCCAGGAATAGAGCAGCGAGCCTGGAATCTATAAAAGCTGCAGATAGAGCTAGCAAAAGCTCCCTGTTTGCAAATGTACTGAAAGG
>PVJC01031061.1:0-20817 GCA_004026665.1 Murina feae | reverse complement strand
TGAGGGTCGGATAAAGACCTTCACAGACAAGAAAAAGCTAAAAGAGTTCATCACCACCCAACCAGTATTATATGAAATGCTGAAAGGTATCCTTTGAGAATGAGGAAGAAGAAAAAGGAAAGTAAAAATTATGAACAACAAATATATATCAACGAGTGAATCTAAGAATCAAGTGAATAAATAATCTGATGAACAGAATCAACTGGTGAATAGAATAGAATCAGAAGCATAGAAAGGGAGTGGACTGACAATTTTTGGGGGTTAAGGGTGTTGGTGATGCATGAAGAGACTGGACAATAATTGTACACCTATGGATGAGGACAGTGGGGGGGGCAAGGATAGAGGTTGGGGTGGGAAATGGGAGGACGGGAGCTATGGGCGAAAAAAGAGGAACAACTGTAATAATCTGAACAATAAAGATAAATTTAAAAAAAAGAGAAGAAAAAGAGAAAAAAAGAAAATGAGGTGTCATCATAAAAAGAGGCAAGCAATATGTCAGAGAAAGAATTCATAGAAATGGTCATAAAGTGGCTGAAAAGAATGGAAGACAAAGTCAACAATATGTGTAAGAACCAAGAGGAAATGAAGAAGAACCAAGAAGAAATAAAAAATGACATTAGTGATATAAATAACTCAATGGAAAGCATCAACAGTAGACTAGAAGAAGCAAAGGACTGCATCAATGATCTAGAAAATAAACTAGGAAAAAATACCCAAACAGAGCAGCATCTAAAAAAAATACCTACCTAAAAAACAGGAGGAGAGCTTAAGAGAACTTTGGGACATGAAACAAAACAACATCTGCATAATAGAGGTGCCAGAAGGAGAGGAAACTGAGCAAGGAATAGAAAACCTGTTTGATGAAATAATGACAGAAAATTTCCCTGATATAGGGAAGAAAAAACACACAAAACCAAGAAGCTCACAGGGTCCCAAACAAAATGAACCCCCAAAGACCAATGCCAAGGCACATTATAATTAAACTAGGGGCCCAGTGCACAAAAATTTGTGCACTCGAGGGGTGGGGGTCTCTCAGCCCAGCCTGTGCCCTCTTGCAGTCTGGGACACCTCGGGGGGGATGTCCACCTGCTTGGCATGCCTGGCCAGCCTGTGTGAGGGGCTGAGGGCCATTTTCAGGCTGTCCACAGTCCCTTCAGTGTTCGTGCACTGGGAGGTAGGAGGGCTGGTGAGTGTAGGCCTGGATGTTTCCCACCAGAGGGCCCACGATCACACATGCCTGGTGGGCCCCCACTGCTGAGGGGACACACCTGGCACAGAGCTGGGTGGCAAGCCAGGGGCAGACGCTGGTGCAGGATCCCTCGGTGGGGCCCTGCTGCTGAGCAAACACACTTGGGGTGGAGCCAGGCAGCTAACTGGCTTCGGATTCTCTGCACTGTGCAGCAGACGCTCCTGCACACCCTGTGGAGGCCCCTGGGGGGTGGATGAAGGTAGCGGACCCTGGACGGGTGCTCCTGCACTCCCCTGAAGAGGCCCCTGGGGCAGAGCCAGGCTGTGGACTCGGGACAGCTGCTCCTACACACCCTGCAGAGGCCCCGTGCTCCTGCATGCCTCGCAGAGGCTCCCCGGGGGCAGAACCAGGCAGAGAACCCAGGACAGCTGCTCCTGCAAGCCCCGTGGAGGACCCACTCTCCCATACGCCTGATGGAGGCCCCCGGGGGGTGGATCCAGGCAGCGGACCCGGGGCGGGTGCTCCTGGATGTTGCAAGGAGGCCCCAGGCTGGACCCCCCCTCCCACTGAGCTGACACACCTGGCACAGCTATGCCGGCCAACCGTGGAGGCTTCCAGTGCAGAGCCGCCCTGCCAGTCTCCATCTTGGCTGGGTTAATTTGCATACAGCCACGCTGATTGGCTGGTGGTAACGGTCAATTTGCATGTTTCTCTTTTATTATATTAGATTGTGAACAACTAATGACAAAGTAAGAATCTTAAAAAGCGTCCAGCGAGAGAAAGAAAGTTACCTACAAAGGATCCCCCATCAGACTAGTGACTGATTTCTCAACAGAAACACATCAGACAAGAAGGGAATGGAATGAAATATACAAAGTCATGGAAAGGAAGGGTATGAATCTAAGAATACTGTACTCAGCAAGGGTACAGTATCAATAAAAATTGAGCATGAAATCAGGAGCTTCACAGATAAAAAAATCACTATGGGATTTTATTACCAACAAACCAGCAATGCAATAAATGCAAAAGGGTCTGTTATAAATGAGTAAATAGGAAAAAAAGAAGGATCACAGGAGTAAAGAATAAAAATGGTGACAAACAAGAATATACCAATAATAACTTTAAATGTTAATGGATTACATGCCCCAATCAAAAGACATAGAGTAGCTGAGTGGATAAGAAAACATGACCCATATATCTGCTGTCTACAGGAAATCCACCTCAGAAAAAAGGACTCAGACAGACTGACAGTGAAGCGATGGAAAAAGGTTTTTCAGGTGTATGGAAATGAAAAAAAAAAGCTGGGGTAGCAATACTTATATTGGACAAATTAGATCTTAAAGTGAAGGACATAAAAAGAGATAAGGAAGACCACTTCATAATACTAAAGGGAGTAATCCAACAAGAAAATTTAACACTGGTAAACACATATGCACCCAATACAGGAGCACCCAAATATATAAAACAATTTTTGGAGAGATTGATAGCAATACAGTCATAGTAGGTGACTTTAATACCCCACTATCACCATTGGACAAATCCTCGAAACAAAAAATCAGCAGAGAACATCAACCCTAAATGATGCACTAGGGCAGATGGACTTAATTCACATCTTCAGAACTTTCACACCAAAGCTACAAAATATACATTCTTCTCAAGTGCATATGGGTCATTTTCAAAGATAGACCACATATTGGGACACAAGCAAATACTTTTCAAATTCAAGAAGATAGAAATCATATCAAGCACCAACTCAGACTACAATGACATAAAACTAGAAATCAATAACAATAAAAAATCAAACATCTGGAGGTTAAATAGCATGCTATTAAACAATGATTGGGTTACCAGAGAGATCAAAGAAGAAATAAAAAGCATCATGGCAACAATTGACCATGAGAACACAACAATCCAAAATCTATATGAAGGGAGTCTTGAGAGGGAAGTTCATAGCTCTACAGGCCCTGCCTGAAAAAAAAAAAAGAAAAAGAAACAATGGTAATAAATTATCTAACCCTACAACTAGAGTTAGAAAGAGAGCAACAAGAAAAGCCAAGAATAAGGATAACAAAGGAAATAATAAAGATCAGAGCAGAGGTAAATGACATAGAGAACAAAAAAGCAATGCAAAAGATAAAAAATACCAAGAGCTGGTTCTTTGAAAAGATAAACAAGATTGATGAACCTCTAGCCAGGCTCACCAAGAAGAAAAGAGAGAGGACCCAAATAAACTGAAATCAGAAATGAAAGAGGTGAAATAACAACTGATTCCACAGAAATACACATGATTGTGAAAAAATACTATGAACAACTCTATTCCAACAAAATTGACAACCTAGATGAAATGGAAATATTAGAAAAATACAAGTTCCCAAAGCTCAAACAAGAAAAGTCCAAATATCTGAATATGTTGATAGCTACTGAATAAGTTGAAACAGTGATCAAAAACCTTCCAGCAAACAAACTCCCTGGTGAAGACAGCTTTACAGGGGAGCTCTACTAAGCATTCAAAGAAAAACTAAAACCTATCCTACGCAGACTATTCCAAACAATTCTAATCTCTTTCTATGAAGCCAGTATTACCTTAATCCCCAAAACCAGGTAATGACCACAAATAAGAGAACTACAGGCAAATATCCTTCATGAACATAGATGATAAAATCCTCAACAAAATTCTAGCAAATTGGATTCAGCAATATATTAGAAAGATGGGAAAACATGCCCAAGTTGGGTTTATTCCAGGGATATAAAGATGGTTTAATATCTTCAAATCAATATATTTGATATATCACATAAACAAACTGAGAGACAAAAATTATGTAATCATATCAATTGATGCAGAAAAAGCATTGAACAAAATCCAACACCGTTTCTTTTAAAAACTCTCGGCAAAGTGGGAATAGAGGGATCCTACCTCAACATAATAAAAGTCCAATATGACAAATGTACAGCCAACATTATACTCAATGGGTAAAAACTAAATCCATTTCCTCTAAGAACAGGAATAAGACAAGAATGCCCACTTTCACCACTCTTTTTCTTTCTTTTTTAAAAATATATCTTTATTGATTTTTTTACAGAGAGGAAGGGAGAAGGATAGAGAGTTAGAAACATCAATGAGAGAGAAAGATCAATCAGCTGCCTTCTGAACACCCCCTACTTGGAATGTGCCTGCAACCAAGGTACATGCCCTTTACTGGAATTGAACCTGGGACCCTCCAGTCCGCAGGCCAAAGCTCTATCCCCTGAGCCAAACTGGTTAGGGCTCACCACTCCTTTTTGACAGATTATTAGAAGTACTAGACATAGCTATCAGACAAGAAGAAATAAAAGGCATCCAAATTGGAAAAGAAGTAAAACTGTCCTTATCTACAGATTACATGATATTATACATAGAAAACCTCAAAGACTCCATCAAAAGCTATTAGACCTAATAAATGAATTTGGCAATGTAGCAGGATACAAAATTAACACCCAGAAATCTATGGCCTTTTTATACCCAATAATGAACTCACAGAAAGTGAAATGGAAAAAAAATCTCATTTACCATAGCACCAAAAAAATTAAGATACCATGGAATAAACTTATCCAAGCATTTAAACGACCTGTACTCAGAAAATTACAGGACATTGAAAAAAGAGATAGAGGAAGACATAAAGAAATGGAAGAACATACCATGTTCATGGATTGGTAGAATCAACATCATTAATATGTCCATACTACCCAAAGCAGTCTATAGATTCATTGCAATCCCAATTAAAACACCAATGGCATATTTCAAATATCTAGAAAAACTCTCCAAAAATTCATCTGGAATAAAAAAAAAGACCCCGCATAGCCACAGCTATCCTGAGAAAGAAAAACAAAGTTGGAGGGATCATAATATTAGACATCAAACTATATTACAAAGCCACAGTTCTCAAAACTGCACAAGAACAGACATAAAGACCAATGGAACAGAAAAGAGAACCCAGAAACTGACCCAAGCCATTATACTCAATTAATATTCAACAAAGGAGGCAAGAGGATACCAGGGAGTCAAAACAGCCTTTTTAATAAATGGTGCTGGGAAATTTGGTCATATATATGCAAAACAATGAAATTAGATCACCAACTTACACCAGACACAAAAATAAACTCAAAATAGCTAAAGGACTTGAATGTAAGATGGGAAACCATAAAAATCCTACAAGACTCCACAGGTAGCAAAATTGCAGACATAAGCTATAGCAGTATATTTACAGACACAGATCCTAGGGCAAGAGAGATTAAGGAGAAAATAAACAAATGGGATTACATCAAAATAAAAAGCTTCTGCACAGCAAAGGAAACCATTAACAAAACAGCAAGAAAGCCCACTGAATGGGAGAACATATTTGCCAATGTTATCTCCGATAAGCATTTAATCTCCAACATTTACAGGGAACTCATGCAACTCAACAAAAGGAAAATAATCCAATAAAAAAATTGGTGAAGTACCTAAATAGAATCTTTTTGAAAGAGAACACTCAGGAAGCCAAGAGACACATGAAAACATGCTCAAAGTCACTAATCATCTGACAGATGCAAATCAAATTGACAATGAGGTACCACCTCACACAAGTAAGAATTGCTATCATCAATAAATCAACAAATGACAAGTGCTGGAGAGGATGTAGAGAAAAAGGAACCCTCCTGCACTGCTGGTGGGAATGCAGACTGGTGTAGCCACTGTGGAAAACAGTATCGCATTTCCTCAAAAATTTTAAAATTTGAACTGCCATTTGATCCAGTAACACCACTTTTAGGAATATATCCCAAGAAACCAGAAACACCAATCAGAACAAATATATGCAATCCATATGTTCATAATCGCACAATTTACAATAGCCAAGATTTAGAAACAGCCTAAATGCCCATCAACAGATGAGTGGATTAGAAAACTATGGTACATCTACACAATAAAATACTACACTGCTATAAAAAAGAAGGAATTCTTACCATTTGCAGTAGCATGGATGGAAATGGAGAACATTATGCTAAGTGAAATAAGCCAGCCAGAGAAAGATAAATATCACATGATCTCACTCATTTGTGGAGTATAAAAAACATTACAGGAGACAAAATAGTGGTGTTATAGATCGACGTGTCCCATACCTTGTCCCAGAGCAGATAGGGTGAGCAGCTGAAATGAGTAACAACCAGCCCAAATTGTCAGAAGAGATTCATCTGGGAGACAGTTTGCAGCCAGGAAAGGCAGAGGACTCCTGGAGAGAGGTAAAATCAAGGCTTTCGGAAGGATAATCTGCCAGTCCTGAGCTCTGAGAATCAGAGGGAATCCACACAGCATTGTCTCCAGGCTGTGCAGTGGGACGGGTGTAGTGGAAAGAAGGTCTGCAGAACTGCTGGTTGGAAGGGGATTCTAGATTGGGTCCACAATCAGGAAAAGGCTGAGGAGTGCGGGCAGGAGAAGTACATGCAAAGGTGCAGACTTTTCCCCCTCGCAGTGGATTCTATGTCTGGGTCCACAGTCAGTAAAGGCTGAAGAGTGCAGGCAGGAGGAGTGTGTAGATGTGCAGCCTCTCATACTTCTGTGGCCTGTGCCTTTTCATAGAGCCTTGTGCATAGGACCTTTCAGGTACAGATACTTACCCATGGCTGGAGTGTGGGAGAAGGTGCAGAATTATGGAATCTGGGGATAAAGGGGGACCCAGGAGAAGGGGCAGCAAGTTTGTTGCTGAGTCATGCCTGAGCCTTGGACCTGGGCAGCCATTTTGCACTGAAGAGATAACCCTCCCTCCAGTATCCAGGCAACTAATACAGCCACACCCAGATTCCACCCTGAACGGTACAAAAGGAAAAAACAACACTAAATAGTCCCTGAGAGTCCAAAGGGACTGGTCTAAAGAGAAGCCTTCAGTCCCAGAAGTCAGATCTTGAGAAACACTACAGTCCAGAAGACTGGGATCTTCAGCCAGCCAAAGGAACACTTCACGTTTTCATTTTTATTTTTTAATACTTTGTTATCTCTCCGTTTTTCCTGTTTTTGCTTGTTGTGTTATTTTCTATTTCTTTTCACATTATCTTTCCATCACTTTATTTTATTTTTATTTGCTATTTTTATATCATTTTTGAAATCATTTTTATAAATTTATTATTATTATTTTCTTGTTTTTCTTTCCTCTTATCCACCCATCCTCTTTCTACTTCTTCTTTACTTAACTGAAATCTTATCCGTATTCATCCAATACTTAATTTTACTTTCTGTATATAAACTCAGACTCTACAGATTCTGCCCCCACCCTCTTTGCTGGGGTTTTGGTGTTTGTATTTTTGTATTTCTTTGTTTTGTTTTGTTCATCTATTGCTTCTGTGGTGAGATATATATATTCTCCTTCTTCCTTTTTTCTTTTCTCTCTTATGTTTTTCTCCCTCTTAAATATCATTTATGCTCTCTTTCCTCTCCCCTAATTCTCTTTTCTCTTTTCTCATTTATAGTGGGGTTATTGTTGTCATGAGTATATTTGTGCTTTGATCCTTTTGTTTTATGTCTTGTTGAGATGAATTTTATCCTGTCTGGCAAGGAGGTAGAGAGCAAGCCTCATAACCAGACACCTGGAGAGGAAACTCCATTGACAAGTGGATCAATAACACCCCAGACCCAACTACAGAGACAGGAAGAAGGCGGCAATGAGGGAGAGAGTGTGAATCAGTGAAGGACCAAAAGAGGAGTGTGTGGTCACATGGGAAGTGTGTGTGTGTATGTGAGTGAGGCACAAATAGATCCCACAGGACCTTTGAAGTCAGGCTAAATGGGCTCCCTAACTAGGCAACCTCTGATACCATTGTAAACAATTCCAGGAGGCCAGCTTGTCCTCAGAGGCCTATTTGTTTTATACAGGGAGAGTTGCTATAACTGGGAGCCAGGCCTCACTCCCACCCAGGGTGCCCTCAGATAACACATGGGACTTTACAGACACCCTGCCAGGGACCTGCCACCTCGACTGTGGTCCCATGGTCAACTAGTCTTCAGTTACCCTGGGTGCAGGATCCTGTGAGTTCTGAAGTGTGCTCCACTCTGACTGGTCTAACGCCTTAGCCCAGGGCACTGCAACCACGTAAGCAGCAGACACGTGAGCAGCCAACCCCTGTCCAAGGAGCAGCAGCTCCACGAGCAGCCTGCCCCAGGCCTAAGAGCAGAAGCCTCACATAGCCTGTCCCTGTCCAAGGAGCAGCAGCTGTGTGAACAGCCTCTCCTGTCTGAGGAGCAGCAGCCACACAAGCAGCCAGCCCATGATTGAGGAGCAGCAGCCCCATGCAGTCCACCCCAACCCGAGGAGCAGCAGCCTTGTGATCAGCCCACCCCTGTTCAAGGAATAGCAACTGTGTGAGCAGCTTCCCCTACCAGCTAGAGGAGACACTACTTCTGCAAACAGCACCCACCAGAGGAGCCGGGGCCAACTGAGGAGCAACCACTTTGAGGAGCAACTTCAGCCTGAGGAACCACTGCCACCCAAGGAGCAGCCCCTGGATGACTCGACATCTAGATCAGTCGGTGAGACCAAAAATGGGTAAACAAAGAAACCCCCAAAGGAAAGAAAAGGAGGAATTGCCAGAAAAGCAGCTAAGTGAAACAGAGACATGCAATATGTCAGAAAAAGAATTCAGAATAAGGGTCCTAAAGTGCATAAACCAGATGGAGGAAAAAAAAATCAGCAACTTATGTAAGAATCAAGAAGTAGATGAAAAAAAAGTTAATAACTTATGTAAAAATTAAGAAGATATGAATAGTAATTTAGCTGTAATAAAAAACACTATGGAAAGTTTCTACAGTAGACTAGGAGAAGTGGAGGACCAAATTAGTGAATTAGAAGACAGGAAAGCAGAACACACAAAAACTGAACTGCAATTAGAGAAAAAAATTAAAAGACAGGAGGAGAACCTAAGGGAGCTATGGGTCAACATGAAATGAAGCATCATATGAATAATAGGGGTGAACAACAAGAACAGAAACAACAAGAAGAGGAACAAGGATTAGAAAATGTATTTGAAGCAATAATCTCAGAAACTTCCCTGAGGAGAGGAAGAAAAAAGTCACACAAGCACAGAAGTCCCTAACAAGATGAATCCAAAAAGACCCACACAAAGACACATCATAATTACCATGGCAAATATTCAGGACAAAGAGAGAATCTTAAAGGCATCAAGAGAGAGACGGAAAGTTACATAAAATGGATCTCACATTAGATTATCAAATGATTTCCCAACAGAAACACATCAGGCCAGAAAAAAATGGACAGAAATTTACAAAGTAATGCAAAGCAAGGGACTGGATAAAAGATTATCCTATCAAGCAAAACTATCATTCAAAATTGAAGGGGAAATAAGAAGCTTCATAAACAAAAAAAGGCTAAGGGAGTTTGTCACCACAAACCTAGCAATGCAAGAAATGCTAAAGGGACTGGTGTAAAAAGAAGAAATAAAAAGGTAAGAAAGAACACAGGAACAAAAAATAAAAAATAAAAAACAAGTACCTTTAAATAATAACTTTATACATAAATGGAATAAATACTCCAATCAAAAGACACTGAGTGGCTGAATGGATAAGAAGACATGACCCATATATTTGCTGTCTACAATAGACCCACCACAGAATAAGTGACTCACAGAGACTGAAAGTGAAGGGATGGAAAAATATCTTTCAGGCTAATGGAAATGAAAAAAAAAGCTGGGGTAGCAATACTTATATCAGACAAAATAGACCTCAAAGTGAAGGCCATAACAACAGATAAGGAAGTCCACTTCATAATACTAAAAGGATCAATACAAGAAGTGGATATAACCCTGATAAACATATATGCACCCAATGCAGGAATACCCAAATACATACAGGAAAAAATCTCCTGGAAGATATCAAGGGAGAGATTGACAACAATACAATTATAGTAGGGAACTTTAACACATCACTGGATAAATCCTCTAGACAAAAAATCAGCAAAAAACAGCAATCCTAAATGACTCCCTGCATCAGATGTACTTAATTGATATCTTTAGAACATTTCACCCCAAAGGTGTGGAATACATGTTCTTCTCAAGTGCACATGGGACACTTTAAAAAATTGACCACATACTGGGTCACAAGCAAAGTATCCCCAAATACAAGAAGATTGAAATATCAAGCATCTTCTCAGAACACAATGGCATAATATTAGAAATAAACTACAGTAAAAACAATCCAAAATCTCAAACTCTTGGAACCTGAATAGCATGTTATTAAATATTGATTGGATTACCAATGAGATCAAAGAAGAAATTAAAAACATCCTGGAAATTAATGACAATGACAACACAACAATCCAAAACTTACAGGACACAATGACAGCAATTCTGAGAGGGAAGTTTATAGCTCTACAGGCGTACCTCAAAAAATAAGAAAAAATGGTAGTAAATCATCTAACTCTACAACTCAAAGAATTAGAAAGAGGGAAACAAGAAAAGCCCAAAGTGAGCAGAAGGAAAAGGATAATAAAGATTAGAGAAGAAATGAATGACATGCGAAAGAAGAACAAAGTAGGAGGGATCTCAATTCCAGATATCAAGCTGTATTACAAAGCCACTGTTCTCAAAACAGCTTGGTAGTGGCACAAGAACAGACATATAGATCAATGGAATAGAATAGAGAACCCAGAAATTGACTCAAACTACTATGCTCAATTAATATTTGACAATGGAGGAAAGACCATACAATGCAGCCAAAACAGTCTCTTCAGTAAATGGTGCTGGGAAATTTGGTTAGACACATGCAAAAGAATGAAACTAGGCCACCAACTTACACCATACACAAAAATAAACTCAAAATGGATAAAGGATTTAAACGTAAGAAAGGAAACCATAAAAATACTAGAGAATTCCACAGGTAGCAAAATCTCAGACATATGCCGAAAGAATTTCTTCACTGACGCAGCTCCTAGGGCAATGAAAGCTAAAGGGAAAATAAACAACTGGGACTATATCAAAATAAAAAGCTTCTGCACAGCAAAAGAAACCATCAACAAAACAAGAAGAAAACCCACTGCATGGGATAATATATTTGCCAATGATATCTCTGATAAAGGTCTAATATCCAACATCTACAGGGAACTCATACAACTCAACAAAAGGAAGATAAACAACCCAATCAAAAAAAGGGCAACGGACCTAAATAGACACTTTTTGAAAGAGGACATAAATAAGGCTGAGAGAGATGCAAATCAAAAGAACAATGAGGTACAATCTCACACCTGTCAGAATGGCTATCACCAACAAATCAACAAACGACAAGTGCTGGAGAGGATGCTGGTGGGAATGCAGACTGGTGCAGCCACTGTGGAGAACAGTATGGAGTTTCCTCAAAAAACTAAAAATGCAACTGCCATTTGATCCAGTGATCACACTCCTAGGAATATATCCCAAGAAAGCATAAACATCAATCAGAAAGTATATGTGCACCCCTAAGTTCATAGCAGCACAATTTACCATAGCTAAGATTTGGAATCAGCCTGTGTCCATCAGCAGATGAATGGATTAAAAATCTGTGGTACACCTACACAATGGAATACTATACTGCTACAAAAAGGAAGGAATTCTTATCATTTGCAGCAGCATGGATGGAACTGGAGAGCATTATGCTAAGTGAAATAAGCCAGTCAATGAAAGAAAAATACCACAGGTCCTAATTCATCAATGGATAATAATAACCATTATAAACTGGGGAATAAAAGTAGGTACAGAGACAGAGTAGCATCAAACAGACTGTCAAATTACAGCAACAAGGACATGAAGGGTTTGGGGGGCGGGTAATAGATCAACTGAAGGACTTTTATGCATGCATTTAAGCATAACCAATGGGCACAAAACACTGGGGGGCAGGGGAGGCTGGGGGAAGTGTAGGGGGAAAAAAGAGATATATGTACTAATCTTTGTAATACTTTATGTAATAAAAATATATATATTAAAATAAAATAAAATAAAAAAATGAATGACATAGAGACCAAAACAAACAAACAAACAAACATAAAAACATAAAAGATCAGTGAAATCAAGAGTTGGTTCTATGAAAGGATAATCAAGATGGATGAACCTCTAGCCAGGCTCACCAAGAAACAAAGAGAGAGGACCCAAATAAACAAAATCAGAAATGATAGAGATGAAATAACAACAAACCCCACTGAAATACAAATGATTGTTAAAAAATACTATGAAAAAGTCTACTCCAAATAACTAGACAACCTGGAGGAAATGGACATATTCCTAGAAAAATACAATATTCCAAAACTCAATCAGGAAGAATCTAAAAATCTCAATATGCCAATAACTATGGAAGAAATTGAAGCAGTCATCAAAAAGCTCCCAGAAAAGAAAAAAAAAAAAAAAGCCCGGGACAAGATGACTTCACAGGAGAGTTTTATCAAACATTCAAGGAAGAACTAAAACATATCCTCCTCAGACTACTCTAAAAAAATTCAAGAGGAAGGAACACTTCCAAGCACATTCTATGAAACTAGCATTACCCTAATACCAAACCCAGATAAAGACAACACAAGGAAAGAGAATTACAGTCCAATATCCCTCATGCATATACATGCCAAAATTCTCAACAAAATCTTAGCAAATCAGATCCAGCAGTACATCAGAAAGATAATACACCATGACCAAGTAGGATTTATCCCAGGGATGCAAGGATGGTACAATATCTGCAAATCAATAAACATGATACATCACATAAACAAATTGAGAGAAAAAAACCCACATAGTTATATCAATTGATGCAGACAAAGCATTTGACAAAATCCAATATACATCTAATCTAATAAAAGAGTAATATGCAAATTAACCATCATTCCAAGAAACCTAAGCCACACCCACCGGCCAAGCCACGCCCACCAGCCAATCAGAGTGGCTGTATGCAAATTAAACCAGCCAAGATGGAGGCTGGCAGTCACTGAGCTAGAGTAAACAACAGGATTCTGTTGCACCAGGAGTAAACTGTCTGACGGCCAGCTGGGCCTCTCTGTGCTCAAGGCAAAAACATAGTTGCAACATTGTTTCAATTACAGAAGCCTCAGAGCTGAAGCAAACAGCAGGCTTTATTACATGCCTAGGCCTCAGCTTAAAGGAACAGTACCAATTGTAGAAAATAAACCCCAGAACCTGTTTCCAGCCAGCCTTGCAGGGACATTGGGTCACTGGGAGCTGTGGGCAACCTGAAAGTCTGAAAACAGCCCTCAAGCCTGCACCCAAGCTGGCCACACCTCAATGGTGTGAGGGATTCCACTGGGGGCCTTGGCCAGCCTGCAAACAGTCATCAACCCCTCACCCAGGCTACCCAGGCACCCCAGTAGTGACCCAAAACCTGAAGGGACTGTGGGCAGCCTGAAAACACCCCTCAGCTCCTCACCCAGGCTACCCAGGCACCCCAGTAAGGACCCCAAACCTGAAGGGGCTGTGGGCAGCCTGAAAACGGCCCTCAGCCCATCACCCAGGCTGACTAGGCACGCCAGCAAGTGGACACCCCCAGAGGGGTCCCAGACTGTGAGAGGGCACAGGGCGGGCTGAGGGACCTCCCAAGTGCACAAATTTTTGTGCACTGGGCCCCTAGTTTTTGATAAAAGCTCTCAGCAAGGTGGGAATAGAAGAATCATATCTCAACATAATAAAAGCCTGATACGACAAATGCACAGCCAACATCATACTCAATGAGCAAAAACTAAAATCATTTCCTTTAAGAACAGGAACAAGCCAGGGATGGCCACTCTCACCACTCCTGTTTGACATAGTACTGGAAGTATTAGTCATTGCAATTAGACAAGAAGAAATAAAAGGCATCCAAATTGGAAAAGAAGAAGTAAAACTCTCCTTATTTGCAGATGACATGCTATTATACATAAAAAACCCTAAAGACTCTATCAAAAAATTATCAGACTTAATAAATGAATTCAGCAATGTAGCAGGATACAAAATTAACGTCAAGAAATCTATGGCATTTGTATACATCAATAGTCAGCTTACAGAAAGAATGACTAAAAAAGCAATACCATTTAGCATCACACCAAAAAAATTAAGAGAGCTAGGAATAAATTTAACTAAAGAGGTAAAAGACCTCTACTCAGAAAACTACAGGATGTTGAAAAAAGAGATAAAGAAAGACATAAACAGATGGAAGAACATACTATGTTCATGGATTGGTAGAATCAACATCATTAAAATGTCCATACTACCAAAATCAATCAATAAATTCAACATACTTCCCATTAAAATACCAATGGCATATTTCACAGACCTATAACAAACTCTCCAAAAAATCAACTGGAATAGAAAAAGACCCCGAATTGCTGCAGTAATCCTGAGACGGGATAACAAAGTAGGTGGAATCTCAATACCAGATATCAAACTGTATTACAAAGCCACTATTCTCAAAGCAGCTTAGTACTGGCACAAGAACAGACATATAGATCAATGGAATAGATTAGAGAACCCAGAAATCGACCCAATCCATTATGCTCAATTAATATTTTATGAAGGAAGCAAGAACATACAATGGCGTCAAGACAGTATCTTCAATAAATGGTTTTGGGAAAATTGGACAGATACATGCAAAAAAAATGAAACTAGGCCACCAACTTACACCATGCACAAAAATAAACTCAAAAATGGATAAAAGACTTAAATGTAAGATGGGAAACCATGAAAATACTAGAGAAATTTAAAGGCAATAAAATCTCAGCCATATGCCAAAGCAATTTCTTCACTGATACAGCTCCTAGGGCATTGGAAACTAAAGAAAAAATTTAAAAAAATGAGACTAAATCAATATAAAAAGCTTCCTCACAGTAAAGGAAACCATCAGGAAAACAACAAGAAAGCCCACTGCATGGGAGAACATTTTTGCCAATGTTATCACCAATAAGGGTTTAATCTCTAAAATTTATAGGGAACTCATACAACATAACAAAAGGAAGACAAAAACCCAATCAAAAAAAGGGCAAAGGACTTAAATAGACACTTTTCAAAAGAGGGCATTCAGAAAGCCAATAGACATATGAAAACATGCTCAAAGTCACTAATCATCCAAGAGATGCAAATCAAAGCCACAGTGAGGTATCATCACACACTTTTCAGAATGGCTATCATCAACAAATCAACAAAGGACAAGGGATGGAGAGGATGCGGAGAAAAAGAAACCCTCCTGCACTGCTGATGGGGATGCAGACTGATGCAGCCACTATGGAGAACAGTATGGAGTTTCCTCAAAAAGTTAAAAATGGAACTCTCATTTGACCCTGTGATCCCACTTCTAGGTATATATTCCAAGAAACCAGAAACACCAATCAGAAAGGATATATGCATCCCTATGTTCATAGCAGCACAATTTGCCATAGCTAAGATTTGTAAGCAGTCTAAGTGCCCATCAGCAGATGAATGGATTAGAAAGCTATGGTACATCTACACAATGGAATACTATGCTGCTGTAAAAAAGAAGGAGTTCTTAGCATTTGCAACAGCATGGATGGAACTGGAGAGCATTATGCTAAGTGAAATAAGCCAGTCAATGAAAGAAAAATACCATATGATCCCACTCATTTATGGATAATAAAGAACATCATAAACTGATGAACAAAAGTAGATACAGAGTCAGATCAGCATGGAACAGAGTGTCAAACTACAGCGGGATGGCTGGGGAGGGTGGGGAATGTTAAGAAATCAACTGAAGGACTTATATGCTTGCATATAGGCATAATCAATGGACACAGGACACTGGGGAGTAGGGGAGGCCAGGAGAAGGTCAAGGGGAAAAACAAAGGAGACATATGTAATACTCCTTGTAATACTTTAAGCAATAAAACAATATGAAAAAAAGAACATTACAACCTAATTAACAAGAAGATAGATACAGAGGCAGCGAAATATGGAACAGACTGTCAAATTACAGTGGGAAGTGTTGGGGGGAGGTAAGAGATCAACCGAAGGACGTGTATGCATGCATACAAGCATAATCAATGGACACAAGACACTGGGGGGTAGGGGAGGCCAGGGAAGGTCAAGGGGGGAAAAAGAGACATATGTACTACTCTTTGTAATACTTTAAGCAGCAAAACAAAATTTTTTAAAAAAGGATGAACACAATCCAATATATAAAAACTCATGGGTCCATAATATTACAAACTGAAACATACAAACAAAACACAAAACGTATTGGTTTCTTGGAGGTGCCAAGACAACTACACATTATTATAAAGATGGATGTATAAAGGGGAAGAGTCTAACATTTATTCTGCCTTTCTATATAGTCTGTACTTCAGAGTAACCAAGCATTTGATGGGGGAAAATCCTTCATGATAAGAAAAACACAGCTAATTAATACTAAAGTAATTATATTGTTAGAAAATCAAGTTTTTACAACCAAATGGTGGAGCTTGAGAATAATCAACAGTGGCTGTTAAAAGGCACAGGAGCAAAGTGAAGGCCTCAGAGACCCATGACATGAATGGAAGTTGAAGAGACTGTTTTGACCCTGATTGGAATAAGTCAACTGAAAAATTCATTTTTTTTTTAGCCAAGGGGGAAAAAAAACAAACATGGACTGCCTGTTAAACATTAGATATTATGGTAATTGTATTAAGTTTCGTTGGATGTGATAACAGCATTGTGCTAATGTTTTTTGTGATTTTTAAGCTCTTATCACACACAAACTGAAGTACTTACCAATACAATGATCAATGTCTGGGATTTGCTATTTTATTTTATTTTATTTTATTTTATTTTATTTTATTTTATTTTATTTTATTTATTTTTGGGATTTGCTTTAAAATACTTTAAGCAGCATAGTGCTGGGGAAGAATAAGAAAACACAAAAGGCAGAATTTTGATTATCGTTGAGATGAGGGCATGAATACGTGAGTGTTCATTTATCTATTCTTTTTACTTTTGTGTATATGTGAATTTTTCCATAAGATGTGAAATTTTGCCATAACCGGTTTGGCTCAATTGATAGAGCTTCAGCCTGTGGACTGAAGGGTCCCAGGTTTGATTCCAGTCAAGGGCATGTACCTTGGTTGCAGGAACATCCCCAGTAGGGGATGTGCAGGAGACAGCTGATTGATGTTTCTCTCTCATTGACGTTTCTAACTCTCTATTCCTCTTCCTTCCTCTTTGTAAAAAATTATATATATATATATATATATATATATATATATATATGATGTGAAATTTTCCAAAATTTTAAGCATTTTTATGGAAAAGTTTAAAAAAAGCATAGGATTAATTAGAGGAAATATTTTAATATTGCTATTTGCCCTTTCTCTATAATAGAAGTGTCAGAGATTAAAGAAAATTAGTAAAATGTACATTAAAATCTTCCTCTTGTCAGAGTCTGGGGCACACCACAGGACCCAGAGTCAATTCCCTGCCCACCCACATGCGCCTTAAAATCGTGTGAGACCCAGACCCAGCCACTCCCCCCATTGGGCTAGATCCAGACCTGGCTGGTCTCACCCTTGTCAAGCCCCACTGGGTTGGGGGTGTAGCCTCAGGTCCCCTAGCCTGGCACTGGGGCAAGGGGCACAACCTGAGTTTCCCCAGCCCAGGCTGGGACGGGGACATACCTTGAGGTCCCTCATCAAGCCCCATGCGAGTGGAGAGGTGCGCAGCCTCAGGTTCCCACTGATTGCTCATTAAGGCTCATTATGGGAATTCGACCTCCACTGTGGGTGCAGCCATCTTGTGTTATGGAAACCCCCCATTGCTGCTGTGGGTGCAGCCATATTTGTGGTGGAGTGACAGTCAATTTGCATTTCCCTCTTTATTATATAAGCTATTTGGAAATGGTTAAGGGACTATAGATTTGGCTTTCATCTAAGCTTGTTACATTTTACTAATTGCTTTTAATGTACTTCCTCCACTGGGGACATTCTGCTTTAATTGTTCCTGGATATTCTATAGAGAATTCACCAAGATACCCAAAGAAAATGAAATCTAATTACATTCAAGTAATTGCTATTGGCCTTTGTATCAAAGCCAGATAAAGGCTGGATTTTTTTCTTTCCTAATGTAAACTTTAATCAAAGTATTCAAATGAATTAAATATAAGCAAACCTGAAACTAGTATACAACATAATCTAGTTGAAATAATAGTTCATGTATGTGATAAAATTATGTGCGTTTTCACATTTCTTAACTAAAACCGCCTTACATTTTTTACAGCACTTTAATAATAGAGAAATACGCAAATTATCCCAGACACCGTAACCTAACGACCAATCAGCAGGCTGCATGCGCACCTGACCCAGGATACAACATGTTTGTGTGCAGGTGCTGTCAGCTCTCCCGGAAGATGCTTCCTCTAAGCTGCTGCCTAGAAGTAACCTTTTCCAGGGATCCGGGCGAGAGGCTGAGCATGCTGCCCTCACCTCTGTGCTGCCTTGCCCTGCTGCCCTCCGAGCCCATGAGTCCTCTAGAGCCCCCAAATCCTCCCAAGCACCCGAGTCCTCTGGAGCCCCCCAGAAAACCTCCTTTGAAGACAGAGCCAGGCGGTCTGGCATCTCCTGTGGGAAATGGCCAGAGCAGTGACCCCTGGCGCCTTATGTCACAGAGAAAGGCAGTGCCCCTCCATCCCACACACCCACCTGTCTGGACTCTTCTAGTCAATCATCACAGAGAGTCTGCCTCTGAACAAAATGCCTCCCCAAAGTCCTGCTTTCTCCCTGGGCTTCTAATCATAAAGGTCACGCAATTGATCACCAGAAGGGCCTCTGTGCGGCCTGGCCCAGGCACAGCCCCTGGTGGAGGCTGCCACAGGCACCTGCATCTGCACCTTCTCCCCCCAGGCGCCTGGCAGATACAACACATTTAGGTGGTGGCGCTGTCAGCTCTCTTGGAAGATGCTTCTTCTAAGCCACCACCTAGAAGCAACCTTTCCCAGGGATCTGGAGTGAGAGGCTGAGCATGCTGTCCTCCACTCCGTGCCCTCAAGTCCTCCAGAGCCTCCTGTTCCTCCCAAGCCCCCACGAGTGCTCTGGAGCCCCTGGGAAAACCTCCTTCAAAGACAGAGCCAGGCGGTCCAGCATCTCCTGTGGGAAAACGGACAGAGCAGTGACCCCTGGCGCCCTACATCACAGAGAAAAGCGGTGTCCCTCCATCCCACACCCCCACCCCCACCTGTCTAGGCTCCTGTAGCCGATCATCGCAGAGATTCTGCCTCTGGACAAAATTCCTCCCCAACATCCTCACTTTCTCCCTGGGACTCTAATCATAAAGGTCACACAAACGATCACCCGAGAGCCTCCGCGGGGCCCCCCATGGAGGCTGCCACAGGCACCTGCACTGCATGTGTCTCCATTCAGCACTGACGTGATGCTTTGTGCATCCCCACCCAGTGCTGACGTGAAGCTGCCTGTGAGCGTTCCCACCTGGAGGTGACACTGCCTGCTGTGTCCCTGGACTGGGACATGACGCTGCTGGCATGTGTCCCTGCCCAGCACTGGAGTGACACTGCGGGGGGGGGGGGGCTTGACAGTAGTGCCGCCTGCAGGTCTGTGTCTCAAGTGATTTCAAGGCTTGTGCAGGTGGGTGGAGACTTGACTCTGGGTCCTGGGGCCACCCCAGACTCTGACAGGAGGGAGAAGGGAGCCTGATACCCATACCCAAGACCCATATAGCAGCGTGGTGGGAGCCCTATCGCTGAAGAAGTCGGCTGTTGGTCAGCTTTCTGTCAGTGGCCTGACAGCCAGGAATCTATTCACCTGCACACCAGGCATTGACAGCAGGGAGGTGGGAATATGTCTAAAGACCAACTATTCGCACAAAATACCTCTGAAACCGAAAGAAGCCATTGTTGGCGACACAATGTATCTGAGGGCCAATTATTGGCACAAGGTATCTCTGCAGCCAAAAGAAAGCATCGTTGTCAACAGAATATGACTGAAGACCAATTATTGGCACAACGTATCTCTGCAGCTGAAAGAAGCTGGTGTCTTCGACAGAAAATGTCTGAAGACCAATGCACCTCTTAAGCTGATGGAAGGCAGCATCAGCAATAGAATGTATCTAAAGTCCAACTATTGTCACAACATAGCTTTACAGCCAAAAGAAGCAGTTGTCATTGACAGAAAATGTCTGAAGACCAACATGCCTCTGAAGCTGAAAGAAGATGGCGACATTGCCAGAATATGTTTAGAGAACAGTCATCAACAAGTACTACCAATACTGGTAGAAACTGCTTTCACAGCGAAAATGGAGTAAATGAGGATGCAGTTATTGAACATAGTTGTGGTGGAATGACTGCTACATGTCAATTTTGTCTATCATTAAATTTTTCCAATGAAAAACCATCTGATGGAAAATTTACTCAATGTTGTAGCAAAGGTAAAGTTCATCCAAATGATATACATTTTCCATAATACTTGGCATATTTTAAAAAATCTAAACTAATAAAAGCGAAATATTAAAATTAACCATTTCTCCGAGACAGGGTAAGCCACGCCCACCAGCCAATCAGAGCGGCTGTATGCAAATTAGCCCAGCCAACATGGCGGCCGCCACTCACGGACCTGAGTAAACAGCCCTTTCCATTGCGGCAGCAGCGAAAGTGAAGCTGAGCCCCTCAGCTCAGCTCC
>PVJC01031060.1:0-20818 GCA_004026665.1 Murina feae | reverse complement strand
AGCCTTCCTGCTGTAGTTTGACAGTCTGATGCTGCTCTGCTTCTGTATTTATTTTTGTTCATCAATTTATAATGGTCTTTATTATCTATAAATGAGTGAGGTCATGTGGTATTTTTCTTTCATTTACTGGCTTATTTCACCTAGCATAATGCTCTCCAGTTCCACCCATGTTGCTGCAAATGGTAAGAATTCCTTCTTTTTTACAGCAGCATAGTATTCCATTGTGTAGATGTACCACAGTTTTCTAATCCATTCACCTGCTGATGAGCACTTAGGCTGTTTCCAAATCTTAGCTATGGTGAATTGTGCTGCTATGAACATAGGGATGCATCTATCCTTTCTGATTGGTGTTTCTGGTTTCTTGGGATATATTCCCAGGAGTGGGATCACAGGGTCAAATGGGAGTTCCATTTTTAACTTTTTGAGGAAACTCCATACTCTTTTCCACAGTGGCTCTACCAGTCTGCATTCCCACCAGCAGTGCAGGAGTGTTCCTTTTTCTCCGCATCCTCTCCAGCACTTGTCGTTTGTTGATTTGTTGATGATAGCCATTCTTACAGGTGTGAAATGGTGCCTCATTGTTGTTTTGATTTGCATCTCTGGGATGATTAGTGACTTTGAGCAAGTTTTCATATGTCTCTTGGCTTTCTGTATGTCCACTTTTGAAAAGTGTCTATTTAGGTCCTTTGCCCATTTTTTGATTGGATTGTTTATCTTCTTTTTGTTAAGTTGTATGAGTTCCCTATGAATGCTGGAGATTAAACCTTTATCGGTGATAACATTGGCAAATATGTTCTCCCATGCATGTATGTTAGATCTTTTGATTTTTTCCCACAGATCTCTGAGGCTCTGCTCATTTTATTTTCTATTCTTTGTACTCTATCTTCTTTTTATTGGAGAATTTTTCTTTGCCTCATTGACTATAGTTATCATAGTTCTTTAAAGTAAATGTTTGATAATTCTAAGGTCTGGGTTATAGCTGTTTTGAACTCAATTGTTTGTCTTTTGAGAATGCCTGAGTCATATTTTCCTGTTTTATTTATTTTTGTGTGTTGGGTAATTTTAGATTGTATACTGGGTATTATAATTGTTAGGTTGTGGAGACTTTGGATTCTACTATATTCCTCCAGAAAGTGTTGACACTCTGTTTTAGCAAGCAATTAACTTGCTTAGCCATCAACTGTAAACTCTGTCTCACCTATGGAGGACATCAGCTCAATAATCAGTTAGCCTTAACTGTAATGTGATTTGATTCTACCCCAGGCATGCATAGTACAAGGGACCAGGGGTTAGCAAGAGACCTTGGCTAAGTCTATGCACAGAATATATGGGATTTCTTGCTCTGCTTTTCTCCTTTCCAGGATTCCTTCAGCATTCTCAAGTGGATGTAGTTTCTCTGGGTTCTTATATCCCTGGTCTTCAAACCAGACGAATGGCAAGTTTTCTATTGGAATTTTAGCTGTCTTGTGCCATGCTGTAACAGTACTCTGTGCTCAGGCTATAGCTGTAAAAATGGAAACTCAACCCATGCCAGTTCTTTGTGCCCAGTTTTAGCTCCCATACAAAATCTGCCTGTATTTTTTTTTTACCCTCCAAAATCTCTAAGTTTTTTATTTTTTTAATTTTCCTCAGAGTTTGTAGTTGCTACCTTTGTAGTTGCTAACAGCTTATTGCACCATACTGGAAATGGAAACAGTTTACTATTTTTGAATTAAAAAAAAAACATTGGGAGATTTACCCTTTGTTTAAAAATTCATATATAATGTTATATCATTTTAAATATGCATTAAAATGATATAACATTAGGAGACTCCAAGATGGCGGCATAAGGTAAACACCATAAATGCAGCCGTGAACAACTATTTCAGAATATCCACGAAAAGAAAACACGGACACCACTCACACCCACAGGAAGGCTGGCTGAGTGAAAATTCTACAACTAGAAAGAGTCGGAGACTCAGAGGAGCAGTGGAAGCAAAGTACAGAGGTACGGAGGCACACGCACGAGGCTCGGGGAGAGGGCTGGTGCCGGAGAACGTGGTTCTTTTTCAAACCGGAGGGTATCACAAGCTCCCGGCAGCTCTGAACTCCAGTTCGAGGCAAGTTTCTGAGGACCCAGACGCACGCACACCCGGAGAAGGGGAACTGACTGGCACCGGGAGGAAATCCAAAGCGGGTTTCTCTCAGTGTTGCTTGCAGCAATTACCGCGGGACACAGAGACCCGGTGTCTCTTAGTGTAGGGCTGAGAAGCAGCCATAGCTACTTGCTCCACCCTGCCCTGCAAACTCCCCGAGGCCCCGCCCCTCCCAAGCTGCGTCAGAGGCTTTTGCATATAAAAGGCTGAGTAGCCTAAGGTGAAGGCTAACTCAACACCTCCTTAAAGATACAGGAGCCAGCCCTCACCCAGTGGCCAGAGTGGGACCATCCTAAATAAAACTCAGATCCACAAGGAACACACTCGGGGCAGACACAGTGAGCACAAAAGCCCCACTGAAACAACTCTTGCCCCATAAGGGTGTCTCCAGCACAGAAGTTCTCCCACTGTAGACACAGCTGACTCTCATAACCAAGTGGCTTAGAGGTTAATTCCTCTCAGTGATCGCCTAACTCAGCAAGGGACGCAGCCAAAATGCGGAGACAAAGAAACAGGTCACAAATGACAGAAATGGAGGAAAGAAAACGACAGGATATAGAGTTCAAAACCACAGTTATTAGGTTTTTCAAGAATTTTCTAGAGACTGCCGATAAATTTAATGAGACCCTCAATAAATCTAATGAGATCCTCAAGGATATGATAAAGGACCAACTAGAAATCAAGCATGCACTCACTGAAATAAAGAATATTATACAGAAATCCAACAGCAGACGAGAGGATCACAAGAATCAAGTCAAAGATATGCAATATGGGGAAGCAAAACCCACCCAGCCAAAAAAGCCAAGACAAAAAAACAAACGAACGAACAAACGAAAAATCAAAAATATGAAGATAGTGTAAGGAGTCTCTGGGACAACTTCAAGCGTACCAACATCAGAATTATAGGGGTACCAGAAGAAGAGAAAGAGCAAGACATTGAAAACCTATTTGAAGAAATAATGACAGAAAACTTCCCCCACCTGATGAAAGAAATAGACTTCCAAGTCCAGGAAGCGCAGAGAACCCCAAACAAAAGAAACCGAAGGAGGACCACACCAAGACATATCATAATTAAAATGCCAAGAGCAAAAGACAAAGAGAGAATCTTAAAAGCTTCAAGAGAAAAGAAGTTAGTTACCTACAAGGGGGCACCCATACGACTATCAGCTGATTTCTCAACAGAAACTTTGCAGGCCAGAAGGGAGTGGCAAGAAATATTCAAAGTGGTGAATAGCAAGAACCTACAGCCAAAACTACTTTACCCAGCAAAGCTATCATTCAGAATTGAAGGTCGGATAAAGAGCTTCACAGACAAGAAAAAGCTAAAAGAGTTCATCACTACCCAACCAGTATTATATGAAGTGCTGAAAGGTATCCTTTGAGAAGAGGATGAAGAAAAAGGAAAGTAAAAATTATGAACAACAAATACATATCTATCAACAAATGAATCTAAGAATCAAGTGAATAAAAAATCTGATGAACAGAATAAACTGGTGAAATGAATCAGAGGCATAGAAAGGGAGTGGACTGACAATTTTTGGGGGTTAAGGGTGTTGGGGGTGCGTGAAGAGAATGGACAATAATCGTACACCTATGGATGAGGACAGAAGGTGGGGTGGGAACTGGGAGGAGGGGAGCTATGGGGGAAAAAAGAGGAAAACTGTAATAATCTGAACAATAAAGATAAATTTAAAAAAATAAAAAAATAAAATGATATAACATTAAAAACAAAAAGAAAAAATAAAACTACACATAATCTTATTTCTGAAAGATATATATACTGTTAACATTTTGGTGTATTTCCTTCCAGTTTTTTTTTTCATGTATGTACTAGTATATCCAAATGTGCTTATGTAAGTATATGTGTGTATGTACATAAATAAATAACTAAAATAGGAACATACTATAGATATATTATGACCTACTTCTTCCCCCAACCTAATTTAGCAATATATAATAAACATTGAAAAACAGCTATTTGCGTTTAAGAATAAAGCTTACTGAAGGATTGGAAAATGAGAACTTAGCTCTAAAAGAGGATGGTGATGAGAGGTAGTATCTTTGAGGGTGAAGGTCACAGAAGAGCCTCAAGACACTGTGCTTGCTGGCATTATAGAGTAGAGGGAACAGTGTCTTTTTTTCTTCAGCACTAAATACCTGGAAAGGAGCTGAGGATTTATGATACAGCCTGTTTTCTTCTGCTAACTACTGGCTATTAGAGACTCTGATGGGAGGAAGTCCCAGCCCTAGAGTCTGCACTGGATTAGGCAGGCCACACAAGTAGCTCTGCAGGACTACTACTAAATGCATATGAAAGAGGTGAGGAATGGAAAGCTAAATTAGTGGAGCACAGCTAATAATTGCTGTCATGACTTGCGTTTTCAGGTATTATCAACTATAGTAGGGGATAATTTCCTTCAGATTCAAATTACCTGATGAGAATTCACTCTTTGTTTTTTAGAATCAGTCTCCCTTTGGATAGGTCTGGTCTGAGGTATTCATTACTCTTCCCTACTTATCCATTCTTTCCCCACCCCCAGTATGCTGACTCTTTGATTAATCTTTAGATGTGGCTCCTCCACCTAATTTTGTTAGCCACTGACTTCAAACTCAGGATGTTCTCTTTTAAATTTTTTTTATTGATTGATTTTGAGAAAGAAAGGAAGAGAGAGAGGGGTATTTATTGTTCTACTTATTTATGCATTAATTGTTTGATTCTTGTATGTGCCCTAATGGGAATTGGATCTGAAACCTTGGTGTACTGACATTATGCTCTAACCAACTGAGCTACTCAGCCAGGACAACAAGCAGAGAAACTCTTAAAAGTTGAAAAGATGGGCAATGTTCAAGATAATACTTCTGCTAAAGTAAACTTTTTAATGAATTATATCATATACACATAGTATGTGCATTAATCATAAGGGCCAGGTTGATGAATTTTCATAATCTGAACACACCTATGTAGTTATTACCTAGATTAAGAAACAACATTACCAGCATTGTAAATGCCCACTCCCAGTAATTTATTCCTCTATAATGGTAGTCACTAACCTGACAACTAAAGATAAGGATTTATTTTGCCTTTTAACTTTATCTGAATGAAATTCTATAGTATATACTCTCTTTTGTCTGGCTTCTTTCACTCAACATTATGTTTGTGAGATTCTTCCATGTAGTTTTTAAAAATAGAAATAGTTATTTTCTTCTCAATGCTATATAGTATTAGTTCTATTGTTAATGGATATTTGACTTGTTTCCATTTGGGGATTATTATGAACAGTGCTGCACAAATGCTCTTGTCTATGGTTTTTTTGAGAACACAGGTGTAAACATTTAGATTGGGGATATATCTAAGAGTGAAATTCGCTTGTTCATAGGATATCTCTATTAATTATCCATCTATCTATCTATCTATCTATCTATCTATCTATCTACCTACCTACCTACCTACCTACCTACCTATATTTGTCCATCTATGATACTTTCAAGTAGTGTTTTATTGTGCTTGTACCAACTTGTACTCTGCTTAGCAATGTAATAGAATACCAGTTGTTCCAATGCTTGGTATTATCTGCTTTTTAAAAGTTTAGCCATTCTGATAGGTACAGTGACAGTTTTGTTTTTTTTTTGCTGTCCTTCTGTCTATTAGATTCATCCAAACAGAGCCACATGCATTTATTTACTCTGAGTTAAAAAAATGAGTCCAGCTCTAACTAATTTGGCTCAGGGGATAGAGCATTGGCCTACAGACTGAAGGGTTCTGGGTTTAACTCTGGTAAAGGGCACATGCCCAGGTTGCAGGCTTGATTCCCAGTAGGGGGTGTGCAGAAGGCAGCCAATCAGTGATTCGCTCTCATCATTGATGTTTCTATCTCTTCGCCTTTCCTCTCTGAAAAGGAAAGAAAAATTAAAAAAAAAATGAGTCCAATTAAAGAGTAAACTTGCCCTCAAGCAGCTCTAAATCCAGTGGGAGACTCACTGAAATGTATACAGATTAAAACATATGATATGTGCTGTTATAAGTATTGACTTATAGTACAGAAGAGATAATGTGCTAAGGAAAGAGTAGTCTGCTCTGTCTGTAGTATGGGATGACATAGATTAGAGGGGGCTAGAGGAAGCAAGGAGACCAGTTGGGAGATCATTAAAATAGCACTATTGGGAGGCAAATAAAGAACATATCCTGAAATCATCACGCAAATAGAATTGACATGACTAAATGACTATTAAAATATAGAGAGAAGCCCCAGCTAGTGTGGCTCAGTTGGTTGGGCATTGTCCTGTGCACCTAAAAGGTTGCCAGGTTTGATTCCCAGTCAGTGCACATGCCCAGGTTGTGCACTTGATCTCCAGTGGGGAGCATGCAAGAGGCAGCTGATCAATGTTTTACTATCCCATCAATGTTTCTCTCTCCCTTCTTCTCTCTAAAAAAATAATTTAGCCCTGACCGGTTTGGCTCAGTGGATAGAGTGTCGACCTGTGGACTACGGGGTCCCGGGTTCGATTCCGGTCAAGGGCATGTACCTTGGTTGCGGGCACATCCCTAGTAGGGGGTGTGCAGGAGGCAGCTGATCGATGTTTCTCTCTCATCGATGTTTCTAACTCTCTACCTCACTCCCTTCCTCTCTGTAAAAAATCAATAAAATATATTTTAAAAAAAATAATTAAAAATCTTGATAAAATAAAATATTGAGAGAAATAATGGAATTACCAGATGGTGATACTAAGGAAATAGAATGAATAGGTGGGCATCAAATATAAGGTAGAAAATCACAGAGAGTTATCAATGGTGACTCCCAGGTTTTAGATCCAGGTGTCTGAGTGGATTCTGTTGTTATCAACTGAGGGAAAGAATACAGGTAAAGAAACAGATTGAGAATGGAAGTGAGAAAGATATCTTCAATTTGAACATTCTGAGTTTAAAAGACCTATGGGTTATCTAGTAGGCATTTGGAAATATGGGCCTGGAGCTCATAACAAAATGATGGGAGGGAACTATGGATATTATTTGAAGGATAGTTAGTGTTTGGGAGTTATTTTTTTAAAATTATCTTTATGTTGAAAGTATTACAGATGTCCCCTTTGTTTTTTTTTGGGGGGGGGGAGGGCATTATTTGACCAATGAAAATACATGAGATCAATAAGGAGGTTATGAGCAAGCTTAGAACAACAAACCATGGAACCCCACATTTAAAGGGCAAGTAGAAAAAGGTGACAACCCCCCAAATTAGATTTAAGCATAATTATAGGTTGCTGAGCAGAGAGAGAAAGGTTGAAGATATAGGTGATAGACATGATAGCTTTGTAGCAAAGACTCAAAAGGAGAGAAATTGGCATTACGACACTGCAGATGAGGAGGAACAATGCTTGCTGACACTGAGAGGAAATGAAGAAAGGATATGTTGGAAAACACATACATATAGGTATGCTTAAAGACAGGAGAGTGAAGTTAAGAGTTCACACTTGAAGGTATGTATCTCTGTAAGGACATCTGCAAGGCATCCTCCTAAGAGTGAGGGAGGCTAAGGTTGGCTGGATGAAGAGTAGTAAGGCTTATATCAGTCATTGTAGTAAATGGGAGGCATAGGTGATTAGAGGCAAAAGTATGATTGCAGCATGGCTCAGTGGTTGAGCATCGACCTATGAACCAGGAGGTCATGATTCCATTCCCAATCAGGGCACATGCCCCAGTTTTGGGTTCCATCCCCAGTTGGGGGGGCATGCAGGAGGCAGCCTATTAATGATTCTCTCTCATCATTGATGTTTCTATCTCTCTCTACTCCCTTCTTCTTTGAAATCAGTACAAATATAGTAAAATATGATTTCACAGCAGCACTGAAGTCTTTATGAAGGTCAGCTACCAAGTAATTCAAGATTCTCCAAGGGAGGGAGAGCCATAGTAATAACAAACAAACAGCCTGGCCGGTATGGCTCAATGGTTGAGCATTGATTCATGAGCCAGGAGGTCACAGTTTTATTCCTGGGCAGGGAACATCCCTATTGGGGATGTTCAGGATTTAGCTGATAAATCACTCTCTTTCTTCATTGATGTTTCTATCTCTCTCCCCTTCTCCCTTCCTCTCTCTGAAATCAATAAAACCATACTAAAAAAACAAACAAGCAAATCCAGCAACTCTCTTAGGGCCAACACCCTAGCAATCCACTTCATGTTGAGTTTCCCTGGCCTTACCATTTTGTTGAAGGGGTGTCGGGAGAAAATGCATTTAGGTAGATAGTAAAGCAGACTGGGGGAATTCTTAATATATTATTAATTGAATGATGAGAATGGGAAAGGAAGTCATGTCAGATACCATGTTCTTCAGCTAGGTTTCTCATCAGTAACACCTTCTGGTCACCTCTTCCTTCTTATACTTGGAGCTACATTCCCTTACCTTGTATTAGGTCTTGGGATTAAGCCACATCCATTTTTGCCCAGGCTAGTGACAGCAATAATATAATAGAACTCCCAATTCTCTTAGTTGACCCTTGGGGAATTTTGAGCAGTGAAGTCAGATTGAATTCAGTTAGCCTTTGCCTCCACCTTTGATTTGCTTTTTGTGCTGGCTGGAATCCTTGCCCAGGCATCAGCACATCCTGTTCTTGCATTTAAAATTAGACAGTGGCAAAGTGAAGGCACCTTACAGACCATAGGTTACACTTGAGAAGCAGAGGCATGGAAGCATCATCTTTCCAATTATGTGGGGAAAAGGGAAAGATTTTGATTCCATGGGACCTCCAATGAAGATCTCCTTACAGTGTTAGCAAAATTTTGGATGTTAACCAAAGACTGTCCATCAACCTGCAACTCTAGCAATTATAGCTCCCGCATGGGGATGTTACTCTAGATGAGACTGCATTTCATCCAGGGAGAGCTATGTGGATGGCTCTTATTCACGATGCAGGTGCGTTGGAAGATTTAAGTAGTTAACATTTGTGAAACACACTCTGCTCTTTCAATTAAATGTGCATTAAGAATAGTCTTCTATTATTAACATCTTCTTTTTGGGACACTCCAGGAGTCAAAGTGCTTGTTTTCACACTGATTTTAGGGAAGAAAGATGTTGGACGATATTTCTGCAAAATGCCCAAGGAGCCAGCATGAATGGGAAAATGAGTGACAAAGAGAACCATTTGAAGATTCAAAGACCACTCAGCACCAGTCATGCCGAGAAATGCTATACAAATTAGCACTTTGGCTAATTAAAAAATACCTGAAGGAAGTAGTAAGTGAAAATGACCCATCACACTGATAAATAGTCAATCTGTTTAAGTAGTATTTCCAGTGTTAATCGAGATCTGGGTGACTCAATGCCCTGGTGGCCAAAAAATCAGTTCTGAAAAAAAAAGAAGGTACTCAGAGGTCAGGTCATGGTTTTTCACATCTGCACACAGCCCCCACGCCAGCCCTTTAGAGCACCAGATGTTTATGCTTCACTTCCTGACCTCCCTTCCAAATGGCAGTTCTTAGAGTCCCACTGAAATAGTTTGCAGGCTGTTTGTTATTTGTGTGGAGTGCTGTGGATTAGATTTTTGCCTGAAATGACTTACTGACAGACTTCTTTCCCAAAATGATGATATTTCACTAGGAAAAGTTTTGAAAACAAGGACCAGGATGTGGACATGGACTCCAATGTTCTCTGGAGGCCTAAGACCCTAACAGTGGCTTGGGCAGGTGGGCAGAGGTTGAAATAGAGGTTCCTGTGACCCAAAGAAAATCTTAAGAATAAGGTAAGGTAAATTTTAGAGTCCCTAGGGAGATGTGAGCCTGGGAGTGTCCTGCCTTTCCCAATGTGGAAACCATGCCAAAGGTAACTAGAGGAGTAAACCAAAATGTTGAGCCTGGCAACATGAAAGACTGAGTAAACCCATAATTCACTCATTTGCAAAGTGGCTGGAGAAATCTCCCTCTTGTTGGCAGAGCAGTCCCATGTAGGCGATGACATGTCAATAGTGAAGTGTCTGTCACTCCCACTGGTGCCAGGCCTTTGGTTGTGGATGCCATAAAGAAGGGACTGCTTAACTTAATGAAACAAACAGACAAAAATCACTTGAGAGGCCTGATCCAGTGCTTTCAGCTCTCTGAACAGCCAGCTCTGTCTGTTGTTGAGATGCTAGCATTGCTGTGGAAAATGTAGTTGCTTTTGTATGAGTCACATCCCTTCCCATAAAGCCCTCCTATTTGGGAATTCCCATTATCATGGAACTTTAGAGAATCATGTCAAAACAGGACAGAAACTTTTGGCCACCTATTCTGTGCCCATCATGGTGCTAGGTACCAGAGGAGAACCATTGCTTTGTTGTGGGGGAGCAGACAGACACACAACACAATTAGAAACTGTAAGACAGAGTATAAACTCAAGCAGTGGATTTTATGTTGGAAGAGGGCTCATATCTTTGTGGAGTCATTGGGGAAAGTTTGGGAAAGAGATAAAGAGGGCAAAAGGCATACCAAGTGGAGGATTACAGCATGAGCAAAGATGCTGAAGCAAAAATGAGCACGACTCATGCAGGGTCAATGAAGATGAAGTGAGGGAGGATAATTCTTGGAGAAAATATGTAAAGTTAGACTTAGGGAAGTTGTTCAAAGCCATAACAAAGACTTTGGAATATGATCGCCAGGCAATATAGAGTACCATAGAAAGACAGGGATGTCAAAGAAGATGCCAGTGACTGTGTGCAGGAGTTGGAGTTATTGGGCTGAGGATGTTGCAGCACTACAGACATTCAATGGTTAGCATTTAGCCTGTGCTGGAGCTGGGGAATGGAGAGATAGCACAGGCAAGAGCTTTGGAGCCAGACACGCCTGGGTTAAAATACTCCCATTCACCACTTATGAGCTGTGTAAGCTTGAGCAAGAAACCTCACCTCTTTGAGCCTCAGTTTACTTCTCTGTAAACTGGGGGTAATCCTTTTGATTGCCTTATGGGAAAGAGACTAGATGAAAGCAAGAGTGTCTATAGCAGATAGGCAACCCCGCTAAGCAGTAGCTTCTAATGTTTGAACTCACTGGAAGAGACCTTTTGAAAAAGAGCCAAGAGGATTTGGTACCAGGTAGGACTAGAGTTGTGGGAGATGGGAAAGTCACTGATGATTTCCATGGTTCAATATGGTTCAACATGGGAACAATAGTGGCCCAAATACCTAAGCCTGGATGGGACAGTGACAAGCCAAGTTCTATTTTAGTTAGCATTTGTGAAGGCAAGAGGAACTGCCTTCTAGCCATTTTTTCATTTGTATATTCATCTTTGGCTGTGCTCAGGCTCCAAGAGGGCCTTGTTTAGAGAAATGCTGCAGCAGAGCAGAGAAGGTATATTTTAAAGTGACAGTTCTAAAAATACTGCTCTCTTCTTGCCCTTTCACAGCTGCAGATTCCCCATCTTGATCCTCACAGGGAGAAATAATAAAATGCATATGTTTATAATAAAAATCATATTTCCCTCTTCCTGTGATGTCTCCCAGTTGTAGGTTCCCATCCGTTTGCTGTTTTACCTATCATTTAACAAATGTATTTTAAGAAAAGTAATCTTTTCCACTGACATGTCCTATAAACGTCACATCCTCAGCTTTGGTTCTCATTGAGGAACAGAGATGCATGCTTTGAATATTTCCAAAAATGCTTTTGACTCCATTCCCAGGCAAGGATTTTTATATCTTTGGTTAGAGAGAATATATACATAAAATGCACTACACAGTGGTGTGGGTCTTTTGGGATGGATTATAAGAAAGCAAGATATGACTTTGAGTTCTGGAAAAATTAGCTATAATTAACAGCTGAAATTTAGGGCTCAGTTCTTCTGTGGGTCATCATTGAGGTGTGCTCAGTGCAAGGTATTCTGGGAAGTCATAGCTTGGTTAGTATAAATGAATGGAGTGAATTGGACTTGTCCCGACCCGCGGGACATGCAACGTGGTTCATTCATTCATAAAACACATATTTATTGAGTATTTAATATGTTCTTAGCACTGATCTACTTGTAAGTGCTAGGGATACAGCAATGAAAAAAAACAGAGAAGGATCTTTCTCCAATAGAATTTACAGACTCATGGTAATAGACAACAAAACAGATTTGGGCGTGAGGCAATAGAGTTGGAGTCTAGAGTTGGCCTACCCAAACCCAAGAATCCGTTGAATGGGAACTCAGAAGTTGTTCATCTCAGTCCTTCTCAGTTGTGATTTGTCTTAAATATCAGTAGCCAACCCTCACCCAACCTCAAACTTCTTGGCAGGGCTGACTTTAAAACAGACACCCGAAACTAAGGAATATTTTGGGGGAAGAAATGTAGGTTTCCCTTCTCCTACATCCTGTTTGTTGCGGCCATAAATGCTTTTTGCAGAGAAGGAAGCCTAACTTTTCCCATCTGAAGGCCTAAATACACTAGAGGGATAAAAGCTAAACAAGATAATAAATGATAACCACTGTGGAGAAAAATAAAGCAGAGAAAAGGGAAAGGGAATCTTGGGGAGAGGTTTATAAATTTAAACAGGGAAGTCAGGGAATCATTTAAATAAGAGTACATTTTAGTGGAGAACTGAAGGAGGAAACAGGGCAGGCCATGCAAATCTGAGGTGGGGGAGAAAATTCCAGAAAGAGGGAACAGTAAGATTGTGCATGGCATTTTCAAGGAAAAATATAGCAGTTTTGACTGGATTGGAATATATGAGGTGGGTAGCAGTATAACATGGCATAGTGGGAGGTCAGATCATGATTAGGACTTTGGCTTTGACTCTGAATAAAATGGAGAAGCATGACTGGGTGCTGAGCAGAGGAGTGACATGATTTGACCTACAATTAAATGGGTTAGTCTGGCTGCTGTGTTTAAAATATAGGATGGAGATGATAGAGGGTATAGAGAGGATAGAGGGTGAAGGTAAAAATAAAATAAAATTTAAAAACAAATAAATAAAATTTAGTGTAGAAGAATAAAGGTAGAAGCATGGAGGGGGATATTGCCATAATCCGGGCTAGAGATGATGGTAATTCAGGCTAAAGTAGTAGAGGTGGAGGAGATGAGAATTGGTTGGATTCTGGATATGGTTTGAAGGTGGAGCAAACAGTATTTGCTGATGGATTGGATCTGGGATTTAAGAGAAAATGAGGAGTCAAGAATAATGCAAAGGTCTTTGATCTATGCAATTGGAAGTACAGGGCTTCATTAAGAGAGACTGAGAAGATTGTGGTTGGGTTTGGGGAAGTAGGTAGACAAAGATCAAAACTTTGGGTTTTGCCATGTTAACTTTAATCAATTTATATGACATCTAAATGGAAAAGTTAACAAGCAGGTTGAATATATGAGCTTGGAATTAATAGGAGAGGCCTGAGTAGGCCTTCGATGGCCTAAGGGTAGGGGTTCAAACCTATGTGGAGACAGGGTTCTAACTAGCTTGAAGCTCTTCTCCTTTACTTCTGTTCTCAGGGCTGGAGCTGGCCCTTGGTACAGGATCCATCCTTAATAGGTGAAGCTGATCTTTCTCCTCCCTTTGTTGTTCCTTTGGCCTATCTTGGTTTGTATTCCTCAGGTCCTAGTTTCTCTATATGCTACTTTGGCTGCTCAGAGTTGTCCAACTCTAGGTCCCTCTCACATGTACTTTTCCTTTAGGAAGCTCTAGGAGAGAAGGAGAAGGCTGAACTCCAAAGCTGGGTGGAGGGTGTTTGTAGTCAACCTAGAGCTCCCTCAGGCTCACGAGCTGTTTACACCACCTTCAGAAATAACTTGTAGAAGTAAAATGCTGGGGATACCGCAATTAGTGTGTTCTTTGAACCTATATGTACAATGAGTATCTTTTTTGGAGGTCATATTTCTCATGTTTGCAGAAGGGATTTATTTGCTGTGGTACTGGAGCAACATGTAGTAGTCAAGTAAAATAATGTATAAATACGGGAAACTTTCTTGAACATTTGCCTGTCTTCCTTTCAGAGTTTCCATTTTCTATGATGTGAGGTCCCATTGGGCACTACCTATTCTCAGTCATCCTAATGCAGAAGGTCACTGGTTTTTCCATATCCAGAAGACTGATACTTACCTCTTATAATTTCCTAGTAGCCCCATTTGGTATCTATGGGTTGGAGAATGAGCTGTTGTTTCCTAGATGTGTGGTAATATCACAAATGCTCTTGCCATGTGGCTAACAACCAATCACAGGGAAAATCAAGTTGGGGTGCCCTGGTGCACAAGGAAAGGTTCTAGTTCCCTTTTCCCTTGACAACCAGTGCTATTCCTTAACCCTGCTCTTATCGAGTGCACATTGTGTACATGGATACACTTTTAGGAAGCATGGAATTATTTATTTTCTCATCAAGTTTTTCTGACATAATTGCACAGAAACATTATGTAGCTTTGGAGATCTTCTGTTTATGAGTCACAGAAATTAACTTTCTTTTCATAAAAGTTCTTTATAAAAAGAATAAAATAGAGCCAAATGCCTGTTCTTTGAACTTAAGTTGCCTTTCTGTGACTTGCTGAAAGCCGAACCTAGATGTCTGTTAGTCTTAGCCTTACTTTACTCTTGAACTTCAATTTTAAGCCATTGCGCGGAAGAGAAGGGCTGAAGCAAATGTCCCAACCTAGACCTAACTAATTTTAGAACTAAATCTTTTCCCTCTCTTGTCCCCACTGCCAAGGTGGCCCCCAAAGCGACTATGGGGAATCCATAGAACTATATAACAAAGTGGCCAGCCAGGGTTTTATAAAAGCTCTTAGAGATCCCAGATGCTTTCAACCTTTTTGAGGTGCCCAGCTTCACAGAAGTCCTACATATGAGTTGAAATTGTCTATGAGATAAACCATTGATATTGCCAGTGAATATTTTATGACCATGCTTAGCTTCAAAAGTAACTAGGGAAAAAAATGTGTTCTTGGGATGCTCAACCTCACTATAATTTGAGATGTCCTGAACAACCTTTACAAGATCCATTTTCCATATAAAAGGACTAAACTTAAAGCTTGGTTTCATTGTCACTGGGAATAAGAACGTATCTTCTATCATAGCTAGGACCATAGGAAACTGCTGATCATTAAGTGGCTGGAAAGGGATGAAACTTTCATTTGAATTGGAGCTCAGGGTCTGAAGCAGGTGAGTGGAATAGAGTGAAGATACCCAGGACAATATGTATACATAACGCAGTGGGGCAAAGCCCAGAGAATCCATCACAGTCCATATCAGCCTGGTAGCAAGGATAAACAGTGAGACTGAGAGCAGGTGGGCATATGGGAACTTCCCAAAATTGAAAAGGAGAAGGAAATGGACAGTAGTTCCCTGGGTAACACAATGTACCATAAGTGAGAAGATTAGGAATCCAGGTAGGCATTTGGCTCAGCAAACACAAGACTCAAATTAGAGGAGAATTATTAGAGAATATAGTCCAAATGTCAGTTTTGTTCAAAAGTTTGTTATATTCCCTGGTATTATAAGAACCAGTCCTGGGATGTGGATAGCCCCAAAAAAGCAGTTGCAGGTAGATAAGTGGTAAAGTCTGTCCAATAGTGAAACTGAGGGACTAGGAGAGGAGCACATTCTGATTCATTTGGTCTCATGAGCCAAATAGAAAAGTAAACATTTATCTGAGATTAAGATGAATACAGTAATTCTTATTTGTCCAGGCCACCTTAGACCATAGGACAGTCCAGGTCCTGAGTGGTAACCACATGCTAAACATGTTCACAAAATACCCACTGGTGATGGTGCTGGCTTATGCACTAACAGACTCAATCCATACTTAGGATATCCTATATTAAAAAAGCCTAATATGCTAAGTGTCCAGTCATCCGGTTGTCCATTCAACCAATCAAAGTGTAATATGCTAATGATATGCTAAGGTCTCTCAACCACTCACTATGATGTGCACTGACCACCAGGGGGCAGACAGTTGACCAGTCAACTGTTGCTATGCTGTGCACTGACCACTAGGAGCAGATGCTCTGACTGGTAAGTTAGCTTGCTGCTGGGGTCTGGGCGATCAGGACTGAGCGAGATGGCCAGACACACCCTGGAGTCCTCCTGTGGTCCCTTGCCCTCGCTGGCAGGCCAACCTCCCACGTCCCTCCCCAGCCCTGATTAGGCATCTGTGGGGTCCCTCGGCCTGGCCTGTGCCCTCTCACAATCCAAGACCCCTTGAGGGATGTCGGAGAGCCCATTTCAGCCTGATCTTGCAGGCCAGGCCAAGGAACCCCATTGATGCACAAATTTGTGCACTGGGTCTCTAGAATAGCATATAACTCTAAGCTCCACTTAGTCTCATATTTGGATGTCTAACTCTTAGACTTCTCACTGTCTGATGTGTCCTGAGTGGTTCAGATTCCTCTTTGGTAGCATGGAATTTGGTGTGCTCTGCAATTCAGTTGCCTCACTTTATCTCCTGCCAATGCTTTCTTGTATGGCTCCTAAGATGATATAAGAGTGGATCTCCCAGATGATTACAAATAGCTCTCAGTCACCTTTTACTGGTTTGGCCTCACAAGCTTATTTGGGCTTAATGGTAGTTTGAACTATTAAGCATTGCAGAGCCCCTCTGTCAACAGAACTGAGGACAAGATCCTCAGCTACTGAACTGGGAGCATTTGAGGGATCCCTGCTGTGTTGGGTGTACCTGAAGTCCTTCAAATTGATGGTCAGTGGGGATCCCAGAAAAGCCATTGCTTCTGTTTTCTCCTACTATACAGATGGAATTCTTGTTTTCCTAATATATTATCTTCATAATTAGATCACCTTTCTCGCCATTCTTTGTTCAGAAATTCTTAATCCAGTTTTCCTGGGGACTTGTTCATTCCTAAAATTCTTTTCACCATTACATTAACTACATGTGGGCTAAAAGCTAATACTACTTTTTACTATTTTTATTGTGATAGAAAATAACATAAATGTTGCCATTTTTGTCATTTTAAGTGTTAAATTCAGTAGCATCAGTTACAGTCACAATGTTGTACAACTATCACCACTATCATTTCCAAGCTATTTTATCATCCCAAACAGACTCTACCCACTAAGCAATCATACCCCATCCCCACTCCTTCTAGTCCCTGGTAACCTCTAATCTATTTTCTGTCCCTATGAATTTGCCTATTCTAGATAATGTTTTCAAAGTTCATCCAAAGTTATACCATATATTAGAATTTCATTTCTCTTTAAGGGTGAGTAACATTCCATTTTAGTTATTTTGTTTTATTTATTCACCTTTTGATGAACACTTGTGTTGTTTTCACCTTTGGGCTATTATGAATAATGCTACTATGAATAGGTGCATACACATGTCTGTTTGAGGCCCTGTTTTCAATTCTTTGGGGTGTATCTCGGGCAATGAAATTGTTAGACTATATGGTAATACTATATTTAACATTTGAGGAACGACCAAACTCTTTTCCACCGAAGCTACATCATTTTACATTTCTACCAGCAATGTATGAGGATTTTGATTTCTCTACATCCTTGAAAACACTTATTTCCCCCCTTTTAAAAATTATAGCCATAGTTGTTATGATGTGGTATCTCCTGTGGTTTTGAATTCTATTTCCCTGGTGACTCAAGGTGTTGAGTATCTTTTCATGTACTTATAAGCCATTTGTTTATATTCTTTGGAGCAATATCTGTGTCAAGTTCTTTGTCTATATTAATAGGGATGTCTGTCTTTTTGTTGTTGAGGCATATAAGTTCCTTATATCTTTCTGTCTTTTAAGCCCTTTTCAGATACATGATTTACAAATATTTTCTTCCATTTATGGTTGATGAAGTTCAATTAATCTATTTTTTTCTTTTAATGCCTGTGACTTTGGTGTCATTTTTAAAGAATCTATTGCTAACTCCAAGGTTATGCAGATTTCTTCGATGTTTTCTTCTAAGAGTTTTAGCTCTTAAATTTAGATCTTTCATCTGTTTAAGTTAATATTTTGCATATGATGTAAGCTAAGGATCTAACTTCAGTCTTTTGCATGTGGATACCCAGTTTTCCCAGTACCATCTGTATTTTTAAATTTTGATTGTTGACACTATTACAGATGTCATCCATTTTCCCTCTTTGTGCCCATCCACCCAGCCCCAGCCTCACTTTCCTCTGGCCACCACCATAGTGTTGTTTGTGTCTATGGGTTATGCATATATGTTCTTTGACTAATCCCTTCACCTTCTTTCACCCAGCCTCCTCATCCCCCTCTTCTCTGACAGCTGTCAGTCTGTTCCATGTACCCATGCCTCTGTTTCTATTTTGTTTGTCAGTTTATTTTGTTCATTAGATTCCATATATTAGTGAGATCATATGGCATTTGTCTTTCTCTGGCTTAGCATAATAATCTCCAGGTCCATCCATGCTGTAGCAAAGGGTAAGAGCTCCTTTTTTGCGGCCTTGTAGTATTCCACTGTGTAAATGAAATATAACTTTTTTTTATCCACTCATCTACTGATGGGCACTTGGGCTGTTTCCAGATCTTGGCTATTGTGAATAATGCTGCTATGAACATAGGGGTTCTTTCTGATTAGTGTTTTAAGATTCTTAGGATATATTCCCAGAAGTGTAATTGCTGGGTAAAAAGGCAGTTCCATTTTTTAATTTTTTGAGGAAACTCCACACTCTTTTTTACAGTGGCTGCACCAATCTGCAGTCCCACCCGCAGTGCACTATGGTTCCCTTTTTCTCCACATCCTCGCCAGCACTTGTTTGTTGATTTATTCATGATAGCCATTCTGGCAGGTGTGAGGTGAAATCTCATTGTGGTTTTAACTTGCATCTCTCTGATGATTAGTGATGTTGAGCAATTTTTCATATGTCTATTGGCCATCTGTATTGTCCTCTTTGGAAAAGTGTCTCTTCAGGTCCTTTGCCCATTTTTTAATTAGATTGATTGTTTTCCTGGTGTTGAGTTATATAAGTTCTTTATACAATTTGGAACCATTTGTTGAATAGACTATTCTTTCTTCATTGAGTTGTCTTGGCATCCTCAACAAAAATCAATTGACTATGGATATAAGGACTTATTTCTGGACAAATATGATACTTATTTAGAACCATTAGTGGAGAGAAACCTAAACTCAAGATATATTTTGTAGGGTTTTTTTTTCCCCCATTAACAAGTACTTAGCATGAACTGTTTATTCTTCCTTTTCCTTTCTGAAGAGAAATCTTTTTTTTTTGAAGAGAAATCTTTAGCTCATACTCTTACCTACATGCTTTTGGATTCTAATTTACTTATAGTTTCCTCCTTCAGCAGCTTCATTTGGTTTGGAAACCATCTAAACCCCGCTGTCCCTTTCTGCATTGTTGATTTTATCTTCTAATAGGAGATCTTTTGGTGTAACTGCTCCTGACTAATCAGACTTATTTTGCCCTCCAATTTGTCACCTCACATACACTTCTTAGAATCATCAAATCATAATATATTAGAGTTGGAAAGTAGCTTAGTGGCATCTCATCTGGATGATTACATACTGTTCCACGGTGACATGGAGATGCCTCAAGGACTATAATGAGTGGGGCTTTACAGGAAGATATTTGGTCTCCACCCCTGTTCCATCAAAGTTACCTAACTTTCATCTAGTTTATAGTTTGCAGCTTAGTGTATGGTTTTGCTTGGAGAGGGGGTTGATTGCTGTGTCATTTAGGATCTAGCCAACAGAGATTGTCTCTGGATAACAAGCGAAAGGAATGGAGAATAACATTTTTTGGAAGGAAATGGGAGTGGCTGCAGTAAAAGCCAAACTACCAGGTATCAGAAAGAATAGGAACAGGGAAGCTCTGGTAATCTCAGATGTGGTAACTCAGGGACAGTTTAATCAGACTATTTCTGCTGGGAAAATCAGATCCTACTGTTCTTCCGTACTTTATTACTTTACTTTGCTCCACATCTATAGTCTTTGGAAAGAGACTAGCTTAGCTTGTTTCAGAAGAAGGCAACAAATCTTTGTTGACCTTCTCACCAAGACAACATGAAATGGGAGAGAGGTAACTCCTCAGAAGAAAATCCAGCCCAGCCAGAGTGGCTCAGTGGTTGAATGTTGACCTATGAACCAGAAGATCACGGTTCAATTCCTGATCAGGGCACAGGCCCTGTTTGCAGGCTTGATCCCCAGTGGGGGGTGTTCAGGACAACCGATCAATAATTTTCTCTCATCATTAATGTTCCTATCTCTCTTTTTCTCCTTTTCCCTTTCTCTCTGAAATCAATTACCAGAGAAACATGTTCCTAGGAAGGTAAAACAACAGATTCACTACAAGCAGTAAAAAAAGTTTGAAAATCCACAATCTAGATTAGGACTCAGCAAACTATAGTCTGTTGGTCAAATCCTGCCAGTGGTCTGCTTTTTAAGGCTTGAGTAGTTTATACATTTTTTTTAAATTTATCTTTATTGTTCAGATTATTACAGTTGTTCCTCTTTTTTCCCCCATAGCTCCCCTCCTCCCAATTCCCACCCCAACCTCTGACCTTGCCCCCCATTGTCCTCATCCATAGGTGTACAATTATTGTCCAGTCTCTTCATGCATCCCCAACACCCTTAACCCCTGAAAATTGTCAGTCCACTCCCTTTCTATGCCTCTGATTCTATTCTCTTCACCAGTTTATTCTGTTCATCAGATTTTTTATTCACTTGATTCTTAGATTCACTCGTTGATATATATTTGTTGTTCATAATTTTTACTTTCCTTTTTCTTCTTCCTCATTCTCAAAGGATACCTTTCAGCATTTCATATAATACTGGTTGG
>PVJC01031059.1:0-20870 GCA_004026665.1 Murina feae | reverse complement strand
TCTCCAGCGGAAGCAGGGATGTGCACGCACATTCCAGTTCTCAGGTGGAAGGGACTTCGGTGCCATCTGGACTCAGCGCTAGGTGTCAGGATCAATGAAAGGTGGAAGGAGAGAAGGGAGAAGTAGTGAATGACCCGCTGCTCCCCCCTCCCACCAGTTTCCTATGCAGGGCTCAGCACCGGCCCTCGGTTAAATCCAAGCAGCTACAAATTTCTGGAACAAAATTTTATTGGAACACCGTCATGCCCAATAGTTTATATGGTGCCTCTGGCAGCTTTTGGAGTACTTATAACAGGCCTTCGAAATCTAAAGCATCTACTCTCTGGCCTTTTGCAGAAGTTTGTTGACCTCTGCTTTCAGCCAGGGGTTCTCAAAGTCCTGCTGGCATCAGAACCCTGGAGAGGCTTTTGAAAAGGAGGATGCTAGCCTTGACTCCCGGAATTTCTAACTGGGGTGCAGCCTGAGAATTGCGTTTCTAACAAGTTTCCAGTCATGCTGAGGCTGCTGGTTTGGGGATCACACACTGAGATCCACTGCTTTCCAGTAGTACCTTCAGCCCTCGGGACACCTTGCCCGGATCAAAGCAAAACCTGCCTTAGCGACACATTGAAGGGACTATATCAGCTCTGCCTCAACTTGGATTATCATCCCTCTGATGAAACTTTGTTGTTGTTTTTTTTTATCCTTTGGGTTTTCTCCTTGTGTTTTTCCTCTCTGCCCAGGCCTTTCAGAGAAGAAATTTGTTTTAAAAATAAGCCAGACAGTCTTCATTTTGTCTTGAGGTAAACTGTGTTAAAATCTTGGCATCCAGCTCTTTTTAAGAATCAGCAACTACTCTAATCACTAATATCTTTTCCTTTTGCTTTACTTTGCTGTTGACCCTATTCCTGTACCATATCAAATAAATAATTTGAAGCCACAGCATTTGTTTTCCTTGCTTGAGTGAAAGCTTTGACAGAAAGAGAAACTATTTGCTTTTTATCTATCAGAGATAATGACAACGTAAATCAGCTTGAAGTACGATTTAGGGAGAAGTTGAAGTTGGATCTACTTGAAGTGGGGTTACTCTCTCCGCTTGATGAGTTAGGTCTTTCCAAAATTGTTTTATTATTTTGATAGAATTGTTGTGACTTAATTATTAGAGTAGCAGACAGAATCACATATAAATTAAGGCGAAAGCAGGTTCAATGATAAAAGCTTTTGTAACATCCACCACTCAGAACTATCCATGTGGCTGCTCCCTTCCATTCTTACACAAATGTAAATGGTTGCCTGTGGATTTACCATAGGAGAAAAGCTTGATACAATTTAATTTTGATTGTTAAGTTCCTAGGAAGCAGGACTGTATTTATTTTATTAGATGACCAGCTACCAATAAAGTGCCTTATCCACCCAATTGCTTAATAAATATGTGCAATAATATTTTTTTTCTCCCTTTTCTCATACTGTGCTTATCAGGGTCCATGGTTCATGGGAGAAACTATCAAGGGATAATGACAGTTTGTAAATCAGAGGATTCTAGATTGACAGGTCATCTTATTTCTCTCATTCTCTGCCTTGGGGAAAAAAGAAAAATTGGTAATAGGGAAATATGATTAATTCATCATCCAACTTTTAAAGAAAACAAAACAAGCTCTGATAAACTCTTCATCCATTTCTTTTTTTAAAAAAACATGAAAATCAATGGACCCTTTGAATGAAGACTAAGGAAAACAACTCCCAAATCTATAAATTGTGCGGCCAGAATGAAGTATTACTAGGCACTCTTTAAATATATAATGAACTGCTTCTATCCATTTATTATAGATTTTATGCCTCCAATATATTCATAGTGTATTACAATGCTAAAGTTTATTCCTCATCTGTTTATATATTTAATACATTTCTCCCTCAGAAGATTTGGAGATGGCTAAAGGCAAAGTTGTATTTACCCATGATAATAATAAAATAATACAGGGTTGCACATCAGCAAAGTGAGCTCGGAGTTTCTGGCGGATGCCGTGCAAGATTTCATGGTGCAATGATGATGCTCTTGGTCCCCCAACACAGTGACTTCTTTCAGCATCATTGCTTTTCCGTCGTAGGGCCTTCTGGTGGGAAGTCATCTTCCAGGTCTTGATAATTAAAAATAAAATACTTTCAGAAAAACATACTTTGAGGAATATCTTAGGAAACCAAATAGCTCTAATTATTGTGTATTTGAAGGGGCACCAGCAAAGCTAACCTATGGTGTTAGGGGTTTGAATGGCTGCACCAGTTATACTTGGAAGGTAGGTGGTTCCTTGAAAGGTCATGCGAAGTCCGTTGAGGAGCAAGTTTTCTAATCTTTTTCACCTCCTGAGATTTCTTTTTATTTGTAAAGTGAGTAATAGTAACTATTTTGTAGGTTCATTGTGAGGATAAATAAATATTAGTTTCTTTCTTCCATTCCCTGGAGTTATACATCCGTGAGAACCTGCTGCTACATGCTCTCTTGAGTCCTCTGCAGCGTCTAGGATGGAGTGGGCCCTCTATTGATGCAGGTTTAACCACACTGACAGAACTTAGCACAGAGCAAGACACACCACCTGAGCTTAATAAGCATTGTCTTACAACTCTTCATTGTTTCTATGACAAATTTTAATAAATGATGGTGAGGAACTTTAGGAATTTACTCAACCTGCAGCATGAGCATATGGAGAAAATAAATGACACCAGGTTCTCTGAGCAGCTATTTAATAAACTAAAGAGAACCCACCACGAACTGGGTTGGGGTTTGAGAATAGAGGAGGCAGGATAAACAAGAAGGAGAAATCAAAAGAGCAAATGTAATAGCAACTGAAAGTGGATGGGGTATGATAAAGGCTATCAGCTTCAAAGAGGTTACTCTGGGATCACAAGTGGAAGGGGCAGGCAGGGGGCATCACACTCCTTGGGTTAGAGGAGATGCAGAGTCATCTCTCACCCTCTCCGGTCACCATGGAGTGCCCTGGTGGGGGTACAGTTCCTATTGTTGCTATTACATTGCCCCAGGCATAATTCATGCGTGCCTGTTTGTGCACTGCACGATAAACAAGAATGACTTTAACATTCAGAAGCTTGCTTTTAATCCCTTGATACCCATTCAAGTTAACTAGTGTCTTAATTCAGGTTGCAATCACAGAATTACCGCAGACTGGGTGGCTTCAGCAATAAACATTTATCTCTCATGGTTCTGGAAGTCCAAGGTCGAAGTGCCTGCAGAGCTGTGGTGTGATGTGGTGAGGACCCATGTCTTGATGTGCAGAGAGCCACCTTCTTGCTGTGTGCTCACATGGCCAAGAGAGGGATCATCTTTTCCTGTCTTTTCTTACAAGTGTCCATTCACAAGGACTCCGCTACACTTTCCAAAGGCTCCACTTGCAAACACCATCACACCAGGAATTAGCTTTTAACGTTTGAATTTGAGTGGATGCAAACGTCCAATCCATTGCACTGAGAAAGACAAAAGCTTCTGCAGAAAATGTCAGTCTCTAAATTTTTATGAGCTGGGTCAGTCTGTGAACAAAGGAAAAGGAGGAAACCATCTTTGGGATCATAGTATTAGACACTATGTTTTGTCTGTGAGTGTATGCAAGAAGCTAGTCTAACGGCAGGTGGCATTCCCGAGGGATTCCAGCAGGGGGCACTAAGAGGCCAGGAGAAAGGACCGCACCTGGAAACTGCAGCCTCACAGGCACTGAATGAAAGGTATTCATATTAAGTTTATTGTAACATTCAAAGCAGACGACGTGGGTGAGAGTGGGAGAATATTGGGATAGAAAAAGATGAGAGAGAGCAAGCAGGCCAAACAGCAAAAATTCAAGAACTTCTGGAAAATTATTAAATGGTACCATTTAAAATGTAATCTTTGTATGGAGATGGAAGTTTGCCCTGCAAAGATTCAGAGGCTTTGTCCTTAAAACATACTATAGTGATTTTATTCTTTTTAAAAATATATATTTTATTGATTTTTTACAGAGAGGAAGGGAGAGAGATAGAGAGTGAGCAACATCGATGAGAGAGAAACATGGATCAGCTGCCTCCTGCACACCCCCTACTGGGGATGTGCCCACAACCAAGGCACATGCCCTTGACCAGAATCGAACCTGGGACCCTTCAGTCTGCAGGCTGACGCTCTATCCACTGAGCCAAACCAGTTAGGGCATGATTTTATTCTTTGCAATATTAAAACCCAGTGCCTACAAGGCAAGATGCCTCCTGGAGCTCTTGGAACAGCTGGGCTTTTACTTGATTTCATCATGGCCATGAAAGGATATGACTATTTCAAAAGTGACACAATTAAACTTTCTTCCTGGTATTGGTCTTCTGACCAAAAGGGTCGTTAATAATGTCTTTGGCAATGAATACATGTAGTCATTTTCTAAATGCAATGTAGCAGCCTAGAGAGTTACTAACAGACATACCAATGTATTAACTAGACAGTCTCCACCCCCACCTCCTCCTCCCCATTACTACCGCGTGCCACAGTTGAGAAATATATAGGCTCCTTTTGACTTGGGGCAGATGATCTCAGGGTACCACTAACCCCGCTTAACTGAATGCCTGTAGCTCCAGAAACGTGTGGCGAGTTTAAACTGTTCGATTAACTGTTAATTATTAACAGCTTAATCTGCCCTACACTAGAAAAAGCTAGACTGTGCAAGAAGGAGTGTTTACTACACACACTAAAACATCTCAGCATTAAACAGACTGAAAACATCTAGACCAGGGATATATCACACAGAACTGTGTGTCTTGATGTTAGTTATGTCTACGGTAGTTTTCCAATTCTAAAGACAGAGTTAAAGGCAACTCTTCAAGACAATGCAATGGGAAGAGCTGAGGACTTTAATAATCCTATATAATAAAAGAGGGCACAGGCTGAGCTGAAGCCCCCCCCCCCCACCACCAGTGCACAAATTTTGTGCTCTGGGCCTCTATGTTGAAATATGTAGCTTGAGGGCTCAGAGCTCACACTCCATACACTTAATTACACACACCTATACATTATTTAGCTAGATCAATGAGTGAAGGAAAAAGTGAGATCAATTTGAGCTCAGTGTTTTCTTTTCACGGCTTTAGTCCACCAAGAAATGGGAAGAAAAATCAGAAGGGATTTCTGGGCTTTATTTTTTCCCCCATTTAATAAACATTTATATAACACCATGTGCCAATTATTATTTTTAGTGATTTCTAACTATTTAATCATTTTCTTTCCAGAAAACCCTATGAAGTGGGTCCCATTATTGAATCCATTTTACAGATTAGGAAACCAAGAATGACATGAAGTCTAGATCTCTCAACCCATATTCAGAGGAGATGCCAATGACCTCTCAAGATTTCCAGAAATGCCAAAGAGCTTAATTTTTTATGGTAACTTTTAAGTCTAATTTTGTTTCTTGCAAAAATCTTAATGTCAATAACATTTCCTTTCACAGAGCTGTTTTCTGCTCTCTGCCTTGTGCCTACTAAGCTAAAAACAAAACAAAACAAAAACCCACAAGTTTTTTTTTCTTGATTTCCCTAAAACACACCTATTCCCACACCTATACTCTTCATGTAATAGTCAAATTTATGTAAGGTTTGGAACAATGAACAGCTACTATTACATCTTAGCATTGCAATGCCCTTCGATTCACTATCAGGGAGATGTCATTGTCTATTTCTCTACTTTCCAATCTCTCTGCCTCCCTTTCTCTCTCTCTATTTTTATACGCATACATAATGTTTTTGCTTTTATTTTTCCTCTACCCCCACACCATCCCCACTATTACAAATGCACAGTTAGTCTTCTCCCTTTTGTTATGTATTCTACCCTCCTCAAAGTCATATACATAGAAGATTAGCATTTATATCTAAGTGTCCTAATAAAATAGTTGCTAAAATATTAAAATGGAGGCATTCTCTGGATTGAAATTAGGCCAGTTCACTTAGGGACAGAAGCAGCTGTAGTAATTTGTAGCTTTAATTGACCCCTATCTCCTCGGCATCATTAAAATATTGTTTGTTTATTTCTATTTTCACTTATTAAACATAAACTCATAGGCTGTTACAACTAGAAGAGGCTTTTGATATCATCTAGTCTGAGTTCTCTTTTACAGACTAATGGTTCCCAACCTGGTTGTGCATTGGGATCACCTGGGAATTTTAAAAATTACTGATGTCTGTGTACACACCCAGATATTCTGATTACAAATGCTTGGGTTTTATTTGGCTATCAGAATTTGTTATATATATATATATATATATATATATATATATATATATATATATATATATATATATATATATTTTATTGGTTTAAGAGAGGAAGAGAGAGGGAGAGAGAGATAGAAACATCAATGAGAAGGAGTCATTGATTGGCTGCCTCCTGCATGCCCCACACTGGGGATTGAGCCCACAACCCAGGCATGTGCCCTGACCTCGGGAATCAAACTATGACCGTCTGCTTCATAGGTCAATGCTCAATCACTGAGCAGAACCTTTTTTTAAAAATAATTCCCAGGTGATTCTAATGTGCTGAGAATCCCTGCTATGGATCCAGAAAAATAAATCTACACAAGGTCAAACAATGATTTAGGGACAGAGCTGGATTTCAGTTTAGCTTGATATTTAAGTCCAAGTTCTATTGTTTATGGTGTTACCTTGGGTACGTTTTTAATGATTCTGGATCACTATGCATACCCGTTAGTTCCAGGTTGGGCAGTGCCGGCAGCTGGCATGGTGGGGACCAAGGAGATATGTGTATGGAAGTCCTATTGCGTTTTTAGGAGTCACTCCTGGCATCTGTAAAATAAATTTACTAATAAATAAAATTTGTACTTTCAATGAATATGACAAAAACAAGGACTCTCTGAGCCAGGTGCACAGAGGAAAGAGAAGGACATTAAGGAAAAAATAATACAGAACACTTGTCAATATATTGAAAAGCTCCTTGTATTAGTTTTCTATTGTTGTGTAATGGATTACTAAACTCGATCGCTTAAAACAGCACCCATCTATTAGCTCTTGGTTCTGTCGGTCAACAGTCTGGCGTAGCATGGCTGGATTCTTGCCAAGGGAAGCACAAGGCTGAAGCTAAGATGTCAACTAGATAGAGGTTTCATCTGAAGGCCCTGGAGAGAAATCTCATTCCAAACTCGTTTGTAACCATGAGCAAAATTCAGTTCCGTTGATCTGTAGTACTGAGATTCCATTTCCACGCTGGCTGTCAGCCAGGGGCTGCTCTGGGCTCCTACATGTCACCTGCCTCCTTGCTGGGTGGTCGCCTTCATCTTCTAGAGAGCGACGGTAAACTGCCAAATCCTTTTGTGCTTCGGATCTTTGACTATTTCCTCTGCCATTTGCCAAAGAGAAGGCTCTGTTTTTGAAGGGCTCAGATGATTAGATCAGGCCCATCTGACAATCTTTTGATCTCAATGTTGACTGACTTGATATCTTCATTACATCTATAAAGTCCCTTCATGGCAGTACTCAGATTCTTGTTTGAATAATTGGGAGACATGAATGCCAGGGGTTGGGAATCCTAGAGCCATCTTGAAATTCTGTCTATTATGTCCTACTCAAGATTCATATTTGGTTTGAAAGCTTTTTATTTCATAGTTCACCCTTAATTCTGAGAGCAGCATTACAGTATTTTTAAAAGGCTTTCATGATGTACTGAATAAAGAACAAATCTGTTTAATAAAATAAACTAACCAAACAGCCAATCAATTTAATTTTTAACATATGAGAAGTCATCAGTCTTCATCTCCCACAAATGTTACAGCGAGAAATTGTTTTCTCTCACTTGCCATGTGTAAACCTCCTACAATTCCAGGCTACCATTACCCTGTCCCTGGGGACAGCCCCTGTGTGGCTTTACGGGCAGCCTTCTCTCATTTGGAGCAGTAAGTGAAAAAGAGGTTTTCTTTCTATCTTTCTGAGCATATTTGTGTTCTGTCCTGCTGTGCAAAGAACGTGTAATCAGACCTAATGTCAAACAACAGTTCTCATCCTTGACTTCATGTTGGAAACCCAAGGGGCTTTACAAACTCCTCATGCCTGGATCCTACCTCAGAGATTCCAATGTAACTGGCGGGAGGACTTGGAAATTAAAAGTTCCCGGGGTGATACTCCATACAGCCAAAGAAGACACTCTGCTCTTGACGCAGACACATGGTGTGGAGAAGTTCAGGAGGGAACAGATCTCTAGGAAGTCCAGGATTTTCAAAATCCCTTAGACTTCACAAGAATTCTTGATGTGGCCCCCATCGTGTGGAAAAGCTAGTACTGAAACCTGCTGTGCATAGAAATATTGGAAAATCGCTAAGATCGTTTAGTAACAGGTCCATGTTCAGAAGCCCTCTACATCAATAATGATTATAGCTAATATTTACTGTTTATTGCCAGGTATTTTAAGGACTACATCTATGTTATCTCATTTTTACCCTCACAGCAAAGCCATGAAGAAGTTATTATTATTAACCTGATTTTATAAATAGGAAAACTGAGTCACAATCATTAAAATGCAGAGTCAGGAGTTGAGACTTGAATATTGGTCAATCTGATTTCAAAGCCAATGCTCTTAGCCTCTGAAATGCACCTATTGATAACTATTGATAAATATTGATAACTATTATAAACGTATAATATACTATTATCAAGATAAGTTATTTTGTCATATTCACTATCAAAGAGCACAATGTACACACTTGTGCACACTTCCACTTAGGCATGCACACACACATGAACAGACCCAGTAACAGGAAGTCCTTGTTTACTAGATTTCTTAATTTTACAAGTTGTATTTCCCGGAAGCTGTGTTTACATAGTTCACCTACAGTATAAGAATCACAAAGGGATTTAGTGCAACAGGATAGAAATGGACTGGGAGTTTGAATCAGTGGCCTTTTCCCACCTGCCTCCATACCCCAGACCAGCTCCAGAACCTTGGTTTAGTGAGTGCTCCTGCTGTGTCCGGTGTCTGCAGCTGCACAATGAATGTGACATTTGCATTGAGTGGTCTCTAAGACCCTTTCCAGTTACAGAGGCAGCAATTCTATTTCTTAATTAAACAATTGTGTGTCTATTTCATTTTCTCTAGCACTTATTTAACTTTCTATTTTTGAAATCCAGTTTTATATCAAATAGTCCAATAACAGAGAAACAGTGATCATGATAATCTTATCTAATAATAGAGTAATATGCAAATTAGGCATCACTGCATCACAAAGATGGCTTCCCCCATGGCCACAAGATGGCAGCGCCCAGTCCAGTTCAGCCCCTCCACTGAAGTAGTTGGGCCTGTTAGCCAGGCAGGTGGTGGAGGAGGCAGGGGGCCCAAGGGGTGGAATAGGCGATCAGAGGGGGCAGGGAAAGGCTGGAGATCACAGGGGCTTGGGTTCTGCAGAGCCAGTGATTGGAGGATCAGGGACAAAGCCTACAATTGCAGGGGTCTGGGCACCAGTGGAGCCAGCAAAGCAGCAGTCTGGGGGTCCCTTGCTCAGGCCTGCAGCCTTGGCCAGAGGCTGCCAGTGGGGCAAGGGCAGAGCTGGAGATGACAGGGGGAAGGATCAGAGCTGGTGATTGCAGAGGCCTGGGCTCTGTGAAGCTGGCAATCAGAGGGGCTTGGGGGTCTTCTGCCCAGGCCTGCAGCTTCGGTCAGAGCTTACAGGCCTGGGCAGGGGTGGAGCTGGGATTGGAGGGGCAGGGGTGGAGCCAGTGATTGGAGTGAAATACAGAGGAAACACCTTTTCTTACTGCTCATTGGCTAAGCTCCCTGTATGCCACTGGTAATATTCTTAGTAACTTGAGTAATAAGAATCCCTAAAGGCGATCTAGGGTTTTTCCACCACACTCCTGGAGAAAAAAATGAAGGTCCACTGCTGGAGGGCTAAGAAATGTCATATCCTGCCCTAGGTGGTTTGGCTCAATGCATAATGCCTCAGCCTGCTGACTGCAGGATCTGGGTTCAGTTCTGACCAAGGGCATGTACCTAGGTTGCAGGCTCCTCCCTGGCTGGGGCCCAGGTCAGGGTATATGCAGGAGGCAACCAATCAAAGTGTTCCTCTCACTTTGATGTTTCTTTCTGTGTTTCCCTTCTCTTCCACATTCTCTAAAAATCAATGGAAACATATCCTCAGGTGAGAATAAAAAAAAGAAAGAAAGAAAGAAATGTCATATCCTATGAAAGACACATCTTGAAAATGCCTAAAGAAAGTCGTCATTTTTTCATGGTGAAGGAACTGAAGTCTGTGTTGATGAAAACACTTTGGTGGCTGTGGTGACTGGCGGGTGGGGTGATAGGGCTGGTGGTGGCTTCCGCTGATTAGCCTGGTCACCTCCCACAAAGGGAGGTCAGACTGTGGCTTAGGCTGGCTCCCCAAGGGGATCAGGGAGCCAGCCTAAGCCATCAGGACACCCCCTGAGGGCTCCCAATGTATGATAGGGGCAGGCTGGGCTGAGGAACCACCCCCCTTCCCCCATGCATGAATTTTGTGCACCCAGTCCCTAGTTTAAGGTGACCAGACATCCCACTTTTGGCAGGACAGTCCCGATTTTTAACAATTTGTCCTGCATCCCAGAGCATTTTGAAGAAGTCCTGATTTTTGGAAAGAATGCATGACAAGCTAGGGAACGGCGGGAGAGTGGGAAGGGAAGATGCGGTTTTTGGCAGCTAAGCGGTCAATGGTGTCCCACTTTACCATTGTTAAAATCTGGTCACCTTACCCTGGTTATATTGATAATAGCTAATATTTATGAAACATTAATTCTAGATACTATGACTTACATATTCAATCTCATTTCCTCTGCATAAGTGTCTAAATAAATAGAAACTACCATTACCCCTATTTTAGAGATGATGAAACTGAGGCATGGTAGAGATAAGCAGCAGCCTGCTCAAGGTGGCACAGCTGAGGTAGTCTGACTCCTGAATTTGTTCTTTAAACTACTATATTCTGTTCTTTAAACATTTCAGGTGCTGTGAATGAAGGAGTTACATGCAAATTAGTGTGGTTTATTTAATGATACATTTAAAAATGTGGAACATCCAAAATAATAAAGCTGACTTCTACATTTCAATGGTATTTGATTGAATAATTCTAGATTTTTACCACAATCCCCCTGCAATACCCACACACTGAATCCCGAAGCCTACTCTTTATTTTACTTATAGTCCATGAGACAGATGATCTCTGGGATACTCCTTTATGAGAAAAATATAAATGTCATATTGAGAGAAAAAAATAAGAGCATCTGTTTTTATGTTCAGGACATTATATCTTCTCATTTTTCTCTGCCTCCTGGGAATTTCGTTAGAATAATAAAATAGAGACTGCTACCATAGTTTGTCACACAATGATGATAGCAAAACAGAACAGCATAAAGTTAATTCCTTCTCTCCACAATGTTGCCACATGTGCACATTTATCTAGAAACTAATGATGCTAGTCGTATCCATAAAGGGCCATGAGCTCACGGCAGACTGTGGGACTGGCTGATTGGACAGCAGTGATTCAAGTCTCAGCTGTAAAGACCTAGAAAACAGACAGTGGTACAGGAAGCTGTCTTCGCTGTGGCGGTTGGTTACCATAGTTTCAGGGTCTGAAGGTAGAGCTGCTGTAGCTTTAGAGGTTTCTGAGTCCAAACCCTTTCAAGCTAGCTTTGAAAGTGGTTGGTTTTTTACCTTTACGGTCTGTTCAATGGAAGTCAAAGGATCAGAAGACAGGAAACAAATACTGTCATTTTTATTCAATGTGAGGATTCTATGAAATTAGAGTTGCCTTAGTGAAAAGGCTTATGAATATATAACTGTGCCAAGAATTTTAAATGATCAATTATCCTGTGACAATACTACTAGGATCCTGCATCAAATGTGTGATACTTCAGTATTGGCTAGTCTGTCTCTAAGAAAATGTGAGGTATAGCAAGTTGAAACCTTAGCACAAAGAGACAACTGCAACTAAGGATTGGAAGGTGAGGGAGCCAAGAGAACAGATGGGCAGAAGAGGCAAGGAGGTTAGCAACCATTTCTGTGACGGCGAGACTTCTGCCAGAGACGCCAGTTCTTAAAGTAGACTTTCCCCTGGAGTTCAGCTTCTAGACACCTTGAACTCTCTTTAATGAATACCGCAAGAATGATTCCTCTGTCTTATGCCAGGCCCATATAGAACATGGATGCACTTGGGCAATCGAATAATTCGCTCAATCAAGCATTTCTCTGAGTAGCGTTCATGGTTTAGAAAGTTCCTTAATATTAAATTTCTTAAGTTAAATTCAGGCACCTAGAATAGCGTTCCAAGTAAAATGATAAATGGTAGAACTAGATCGTTTATGGTGATGGGATGTAACCCCGAGAACTAACCTTAATAAACACCAATGTCGTGCCTTTCTGGGTGGCAGGCATTAATGGTGGCATTGCTTGCAGAAGCCTCACCATCACAGAAATGGTTGCTAACCATATTGCTTCTTCTGCCCATCTGTTCTCTTGGCTGCTTCACCCTCCAGCTCCCTAGTTGCAATCAGCTCTTTGTACTAAGGTTCCAACTTGCTGCATCTCACATTTTCTTTGGGGCAGATTAGCTAATACCCAAGTATCACACATATTTTATTCAGGCTCCTGATAGGACATGCATTGTCACAAGATAATTGGTAATTTAAAAATCTTAGCACACATTAGTTACATATACATCATCCTTTTCACTACTACAACTTTAATTTCATAGGCATCCGCATAGACAATCTCACACTGAGTAAAAATGACAGCATGCAACACCCAAAAGACAAAAAATCAAATTAAAAAATGGGCAAAGGCCCTGAATAGACACTTCTCCAATGAGGACAAATAGATGGCCAATAGACATATAAAAACATCTCAATATCACTAATCCTTAGAGAAATGCAAATTAAAGAAAGCACAGTAATATCACTTCATACCTGTCAGAATGGCTATGATCAGTAAATGAACAAACAAACAGCAAGTGTTGGCCAAGATTCAGAGAAAAGGGAACCATGTGCACTATTGAAAATACAGATTGGTGCAGCCACCATGGAAAACAGTATGGAGTTACCTCAAAAAATTAAAAATGGAACTGCCTTTTGACCTCGCTATTCAACTTCTGGGAATTTATCCAAAGAAACCAGAAACACTACTTTGAAAGACTAAATGTGCTCCTATGTTCATTGCAGCGTTATTTACAATAGCCAAGATATGATAGCAGACCAAGTGGCCATGAGCAGATGAGCAGATAAAAAAGCTGTGTTACATTTACACAATGGGAAACTAGTTGACCAAAAAAAAAAAAAAAAAAAGGGAAATTTTACCCTTTTCCACAGCATGGATGGACTTCAAGAGCATTATGTTAAATAAGCCAATCAGAGAAAGACATGATTTCATTCATATGTGGAATCTAAGGGAGGTATTGTAAATACAAGCAAAAACACATTTAAAGACATATACCATATGACTTGGAATCAGGTTTTAGAAAGGAAAGAATTCTAGGGGATCATTTGATCCAACCATTTGTTTAGTGATGGAATTTTCTCTATTTATAATGCTGTCCCTAACCGATGACCCCCTGGCCTTTGTGTAAATACTTCTAATAAATTATTCTATGTAAGGCAGCTTATTCCACCTCCGAAGGGCACTGTTTGAAAGTCTTTCTTAACATAAATCAAGATCTATTTCATCATAACTTCTAGTGACTAGTTCCTGCAATTCTTCCCTGAGAGCTATCCCTAATAATTTGTATTTTTCGATCACATAACCACCCTTTAAATATTTGAAGACAAGTACCAATTCTAGATGAAGCAGAGGAAATCTAATGATGTAAAACAAGGAGATACTTCATATTAATGGTTGGAAGGAAACAAAGGCATTAATTGACCAACCAAAAAAAAGGAAAGGAATTAAACTCAGCACAAGTAAAAGGCAGATATACTGTGATACACTGGAACCAATGAATATGTGGTAGTTCTTAAATACAGAGTGATACTTGACCTTTAGGAAGAGAACTCATGTGGAGCTCTGCAGAGCTAATTGGGATGTTGGAGAGAAAGCAAAAGCAATCAGGAGGTTAACAACTAGAACAGAGTGATCATAGAGAGGCAGGGCTGCTGCTTTGGCGATGCAAGGCAGTTTTGTTCAGCAAGAAGAGATGTGCTATACAGTAGTCTCCCAACGTGTACAGGCAATTACATGATCACCAATGCAACATAAGGCAGTGTTCCTTTCTCTTCTTAAAGCATGTATTATATGTGACTAGAGGCCCGGTGCACGAATTTGAGTGGGGTCCCTTGGCCTGGCTGGTGATTGAGGCTTACTGGGGGCCGGCCAGCCCGGGAAAGGGGCTGCAGGAGGTTGGCCATCTGGGAGGGGGATGGGTCATGGGAGGTTGGCTGGCTGCCCCCGCTGATTGGGGCCAATGGGGGGGGGGGCTAGGTGGAAGGGAGTGGCCATGGGAGGTTGCCTGTGGGAGTGCACTGACCACCAGGGGGCAGCTTCTGTGTTGAGCATCTGCCCCCTGGTGGTCAGTGTGCATCATAGTGACTAGTCGACCAGTTGTTCTGTTGTTCCCGTCGTTCATTCATAACTGTTGCTTAGGCTTTTATATATATAGATGAGAACATATCCATATAGGGAAAATAAAGATAATACACTTATATTATGACTATGCTGTCCTATGAACTGATATTCATGGTTGTCAAATACAGACTCTATTGGCTAAAAGAGGATTGAATAGAGTGTTTCCCTTTGCCTAGGACATGTGGTAAGCATACATTGGTGATGCACATTCTTTGTGTCACAACCAAGCTAGTCAGGCAATGTGTCCGGCCACATCACTCTACATGTCTGTATGTGTGACTTTTTTCTCCCTAAGGTGTCTTCTCAAGAACACTTCTCTCTGTTTCCTTGACTTTGGCAGCCAGCAACTTTATTCAACCTGAGTCTGCTTTATCCCTGGAAGTGGGCTGAGGGCTGGAAGAAACTAAGGACTTCTGTTTCAAAGGAGGTGAAAGGTTCATGAAGGATCTGAGAGTGTTTAATTTAGGGTGTACTTAGTAATAGGTAGTCTGGATGCTTATAGTAGAATGAATGTTGGCCCCTCAGAGATGTTCACATCTTAAATGTAAATGTTACCTTATATGGCAAAAGGGACTTAGAAACTGTGGTTGAGAATCTTGAGGTGAGGAGATTATTCTGGATTATCGTTAAAGTAATTGTAAAGAGATCAGAGTCGGTAGTAGGAAATTCCAGGAAGGAAGGGAGATAGCCAAGGGGTGTGGCCATTAGACAAGGAATGCAGATAGCCTCGAGAAATGGGAACAGGCAAGGAACGGCTTGCCCCTGGAGCCTCCAGGAGAAACAAAGTCTTCCAACACCTTTGTTTAGCCCGGTTGGGCTCGTTTTGGATTTCTGACTTCCAGAACATTACCGTCTGTAAGAGAATAGATTTATGTTGTTTTAAGTTACTCCGTTTATGGTAAATTGTTACAGCAACAATCAGAAACAAAACAGTATCTTGCATGTTTTCTATCAATTTAACTTCTTCCTATAAATACAGTATAAGAGCACGCATTTCTCTCCCTATGCGCAGGGTGCTGTGAGAAGGCAGGTTGGTGGAGTATACATTCACCCATGCAATATAGTACAAGAAACTAAATTGTATCAGTCAAGGCTCATTAGTTGCAAGAATCAGAAAACAACTCTGACAGATTTAAGCAGAAAATCGATTTACTGAGAGGCTCCTGGGAACATTACGGACTACAGGATTGGAAAGCTCAGAACAAGGAAGTTAGGCATCAGCTGAGACCAGGCTAACAGCGTTCCCCAATGAGTCCTGCTGAGTCGCTGCTGGTGCTGGTGCTGACATGGACTCTCATGGCAGTTATCAAGGCACCAGACCCCCGGCACCTCTCTGCTTGGCTGTCCCTGATGTCTCAGGAAACCTAAGGTTTTTGCTGCTGTTGTCACTCCCTGCCCCCAGAAGGGAGTTTGCAGGGTTCCCGGATCTTTGAAGCACCAACTCTTCTTCATAGTCTAAGTTAGGTAAATCTTCTTGATCAATTCTGGACCACATCTGGCACACCCCAGCTACAAAAGAAGCTGGGAGATAAGTTTTCAGAGACATTGCTCTGTCTCTCATTAGGACTGATATGAATTCCCAGATTATAAGAGTTTCAAATGATAGGTGGTTTTAAAAGTATAAATGTTCGTGACCTAAATGTTAAAGGAGATTGCTATAAAATGCACTAATACATGGGCAGAGAAATGACTATGAGAATAGAGTCTAATACATGCTATTTTTACATCATTTTTACAATACAAAATAGTATGATATTTTGAGACGAAGGACCATAGTAATCAGGCCCTCAACTTTTGTTTTTATAAAACAACTCTTTATAAGGACTCATTACTTACTTCTCTCTTTCCTCCCTCCCTCCCTTCCCCTTCCGTTCTTCTCTTCTTCCCTCATTCTTTCCCTCCTCTCTCTAGTTGCTGAAGTAGAGCAGGGCTTTCTGTCCTTACCTTAAGTGACTTCTCTAGGTCTCTAAGGACATGGCTTCTGTCTATCTCTCCAGACTCATTACATGGAACCATGGGAAAGAGTATTATCTTGGATTTGTTCACAGGAAAATTATATCTGGTATATCCACGATTAAAACTCAAGTATGTTTGAATCCAAGTGTGTTACAAATTTTGATAAGTTGCATTCTATGAATCTTTCTGTAATAATCTAGAAAGTCTGGTTGCAAAGGACAGAAATTCATTAAAATTAGCTGAACTAAAACTAGGAAAATATTGGAAAGATTCAGAGCTGCTTTGTGGGTCTGAGCAGTTGGAGGTACAGGGGGTCCTCAGGAGGTTCTGGACCAGGAGCTGGACAGCCAGGACCTGGTGCTTTTCTCTCCATCTTTCAAGGCTGTGAGGTCTCTCTTGGTGGCTTCCCAAGCAGATCAGCTTCACTTTTGTTTTCTTTCTTCTTTTTGGAGAGAAGGGGGGGGAGGAGAGAGAGAGAGATAAAAGAGAGAGAGAGAGAATCATTGATCAGCCGCCTCCTGCACACCACACACTGGGGACAGAGCCTGCAACCCAGGCATGTGCCCTGACCAGGAATTGAACCCGTGACCTCCTGGTTCATAGGTTGGCACTCAACCACTGAGCTATACCAGCTGGGCCTATTTTTGCTTTCTGTAGATTGCCTCCCTCTGCTTCCTAGTGCTCATGGACAGCTGAATTTGGATTCACATTCTCCATACAGAGTGTCCTCAGTATCAGACTTGCGCTCCTAAATTAATATTTGACTTGTATTCTACTCGGGTCGTATTAATCTTTCTACTTGATTCCTTTTTCTTCCTTTTCTAAAATCTTACTCTTTATCCTGGTTGATAAATGCATGCAGGTGTTCTTGTGACCTTGAGTTAGCTATCATCTCTTTTCCAGTTCATGTCTTCTGCTTTCCCGTTCTCTAAAGCACCCTCTTCTTTACCCTTCATATTTCTTCTCCTTTTATTTTTTAAACAATTCTCAAATTATTTGTCCTCAATCCTCTTAATAAAATGTTCAAACTCTTATCCCAGTAGCCATAGCTTTTAAATAAAACCATCGTGTATATAGTCAATAAACACCTATTGAAAGCATACTATATGTTGTATGCTGTTAGGCTCTGGATAACAGAATGCATACAATTTACTTCTTGTCCTCCACCTTCTGGCATCATGATTTTTAGCTCAAACATTAACAACATTATCACTATTATTTCATAGATGAGAAAATTAAGCTTGGAGAGTTTAAGTAATATTTACCCAAGGTTCCATGGATATAAGTGTAGAGACAGGATTCAAACCGAGGTCTGAACCCTCTGAATCCACATCAAATTCTTATGGACATCTGCATTCCTTTCATTTGGTGGAGAATTGGGTTAAACTGGCTTCTAGAAATTATTTGGACCCCAAAGTGGTAAGTAAGATATTTTATTAGAATGGCATATATATGATAATCATAATGTAAATGGAAGGTAATAAATTTTGTTTTGTTCTCAAAATGAACTTGAATATAGACAAGTTCATATAGAACTTGTATAAAGACAATTGCAAGAGAAGTTCTAAAAATATCTTGACTACTGACAGCCTTCCTAGTTTTACAAGGTGAAGGAGATTCTAAATGATCACTTTAAAGTGTATATACAAGTTTTTTTGGTATCAAAAAAGATGTCTTATTACTATACCTTTAGTTCTTTAAAGTTTTAAGGAGAAATAAGACTCCATTATCCATCATTACCACCTTTGGCCAATTAGTTCATCATATTAATTTCTATCACTTAGGAAACCCAGGGAGCATGAGAGGACAAAGAGTTTTCAAATATTAAGCAAAAGGCATTCTGAAAAATAATAAGTTCTACTATAAGTTGGACATAAATATTCATTTGTGTAATTGGGCTAGTAAGAAGATTAAGATCTATAGTGTTTCAAAATACGTATTTCCTAAATTTTGATTTGGGCTTTAAATCAACCTTTCTTAGATAGCCATGTTCTTAATAGAAGGAAAATGTTGTCCTTCCTTTTGTAACACATAAAATTTGTTTGCTCATCATGTCATTCTTAAGGTGCTTTTCTATCCCTTCGAAATCTTTCCGAGTGATCGTTTCAAATAAGATAAATGTGTCTCTTCATTCCTGTTTAAAAACACAGACAAATACCATCTGTTCCTTGGGCTGTTCCAGGTCCAGTGGCCTCCTATTGCTCTCCATCTGTCAGATGTACATTCATCTATGTTATTTGAGCTGCCAGTTGATTCTATGCTAAAAGACTGTGGCAACAGTTTCCAGCATCTCATTTTATGTTTGTTAGATGTGGAATTTTTTATTTACAAATAAAATATAAAACTATAAAATGATAAATACGGTTTCCTAAGTTGACTTGGAAGATCATTTCAGAGGAGGATTTCCAAAAACATTTGCAACATCACTGCTATATGCTTAGCCTTTCAAGGTAAATAACTTAGATGATGGCATTCATTTGAATATTAATTTTTTAGTAAGTCAAGCTTTTAAGAAGTAAACCTTTTATTTTGTTGTCATAACCTACAGAAGTAAATACCATAATAACTATATTAGATAAAATTAAAGGTAGGCATTTAGGTAGTAAAAAGTTAGCATTGCTTCTCCATCCCCTTTCCAATATAAAGTAACTTTTATTTTGAATCTAGAGGCTTTTTCACACTCTGGAATGTTTGATTTTATCACTTAAATAATAACTTCTCCCCTTAGTTTTTCATTCTCTTTCTCAAATTTTTATTAATTGCATGTTTGATGTCATAAATTAATATTCTGAAGTTTTATACCTTCTATATTTTCTTTCATATTTTCAACTCCTTTTAATTGCTCTGGTTTCTGGGAGATGACCTCCATTTTATCATCTAATTCTCAGGTGAATTTTTATTTCAGAAATCATATTTTTAATTTTCATGTTCTTTTAAATTTACTCTTATTGCTCCCTTCTCATTGCAGAGCATTCTCTTTTAGTTATAGCTGCAATACCCATACCACTCTAAACTGCATTTATACTAAAGCCAACTTTTCTCATTATTTATTACTAATAGACAAACGATGTCTTTCCTGTAACTCTGAATTGGTAAAAGGATTGAAGGGAAACTTTAATGCCTCTATTTCTAGACAGAGATATTGACTTCGTAAAGCTATTGCTCATCAGCTGACAGGACTACTTCAGGCAGAGTGGAGAATGATGTATGCAAGGACCAACAACATGTGACAGTTGGGATGTTGATTTGTCATTGTCAAAATGGCAAGGATGCTGTGTTTGTGTTGAGTGTTCTCCCAGTTCTCTTTCTTTTTTCCTGTTCTGTACTGGCATTGTCCCAATTTTCTCCATTCCGAAGCAGATCACTGTTTTTACACTGTGCCCTCTCCAAGAACCTGCTAAGATCTTTCTTTTCTTAAAGTTCATCCATTTTACAACTTTTCTTCTATTAAGTCTGCTAATCTATAGTAAAAATATAAAAATTAATGGGTTAATTTGTTTTGATGTGAATTATTGATGGTTAAAGAGAGGACCTAAAAATTTAGTCAACTTTAATAGGCATAACTGAGAAAGGAGATCCTTGTGAGAGCGGTTCCAGGGTCTTTTGCTTTCTCTAGGCAGACTCTCAGAAGTCTGTACCAAACACACTAAAACAATAAGCAGCAACATACCGTGTTAATTCTGAAGGAGCTTTATTAATCCCTTAAGTGATTTGTAAATGCATTCATTTGCTATAAATCTCATACACTATATAGGTAAATCATAACCATTCTGGTTTCAGGCAGATGAATATATGTATCTTTCCATGTTTTTTAAGATCCAGGTACAAATTATATGAGTCTATACTCAATAGAGTGCAAAGAAAAAGAGTTAACAGCGAGGTCGTATACCTTACATCTTATTTCCTTCCTAAACACATCTAATGTCATTTTGACTACAAGTTGACATTCTTTCTAATATTGACTAAAGGAATGGACTAGCCAGAAGATAAATGAGGGTATTGCATGTGCTGTTATGTACTAACTAGGGGCCCGGTGCACAAAAATTTGTGCACTCAGAGTGGAGGGAGTCCCTCAGCCCGGCCTGTGCCCTCTCACAGTCTGGGACCCCTCAGTGGATGTCCTATGATGGCCCCAGTCTGCCAGGCGCTTTGTGTGTGTATGTGTGTGTGTGTGTCACCACTGGAGACCTGCCCCCAGCCGCATCTGAGGCTCGGAGCAGTCCTCTTGTGTGTGTCTACCTGCTGGGGGCCTGTCCCCAGGCACACCATCAAGGCTTGGAGCAGGCACCCCCTCTATGTTGATCTCTCAGACTCTTGCCCTCCCCTGCATGTTGTTCTCTTTTTTGAG
>PVJC01031058.1:0-20817 GCA_004026665.1 Murina feae | reverse complement strand
TGGGGATGGCCACCTGCTGGTGTGCCTGGCCAGCCTGGGTGAGGGGCCAATGTCTGTTTGCAGGCTGGTCAAGCACCCCAGTGGAGATCCTCACCCAAGAGGGTGTGGCAAGCCTGGATGAGGGGCCAAGGGCAGTTTTCAGGCTGGCCACAGCTCCCACTGACCCTCTGGGCCATTGCCTGGGAAACAATGGAGTGGCGCTGGCCACCCCATAGGCTTCCCAGGAGGGGGCATGGAGTCCCCCCACCCCCCAGGCTTCTCCGCCTGGGAGACCATTCCAGTGTTGCTGGCCACCAGATCGGCCTCCCAGCAGGGGGCTTGTGGGGTCCCGCTTGCCACGGGAGGCCGTTCTGGCCCTGATCGGCCTCCCGGCAGGGGGTTTGCGGGGTCCTGCTTGCCCCGGGAGGCAGTTCCGGCCACAATCGGTCTCCCGGCAGGGGGCTTGCGGGGTCTCGCTTGCCCCGGGAGGCCGTTCCGGCCCCAATCAGCCTCCCGGCAGGGGGCTTGCCCCGGGAGGCCGTTCCGGCCCCAATCGGCCTCCCGACAGGGGGCTTGCAGGGTCTCGCCAGGCTGGTCCCCGCTTCCCCCAATAGCTTCTCCACAGGGGAAGACATCTGGCGGCCCAGGGCCCCAGATACCTTCCCAGGACCCAGCCTCCCAAGATGGCGGAGCCCAGGCTGCGGCCTCCGCCATCTTGGCTGGGCTAATTTGCATACAGTCACTCTGATTGGCTGGTGGGCGTGGCTTAGGCCATCCCGAAGAAACGGTTAATTTTAATATTACGCTTTTATTAGTTTAGACTAGAGGCTCAGTCCATGAAATTCATGCATGAGAGCGGGAGGGGGGCGGCGAGTCCCTCAGCCTGGCTTGCACCCTCTCCAATCTGGGACCCCTCAGGGGACATCCAACAGCTTCTCACAGTCCAGGACCACTGGCTCCTAACTGCTCACCTACCTGCCTGCCTGATCATCCTTTATCCCTCTGCCTACCTGCCTGATTGCTTCCAACTGCTTCCCTGCTGGCCTGATTGCCCCTAACTGCCTCTGATTCACCCTGCACCTGGGACCCAGGATTCCTTCCTCCAGCCAATCACAGGCACTCGGGACCTGGACTTCCCTCCCTCTGGCCAGCCACAGGCACCCAGGACCCAGGCCAGCTTCACCCGGGCCAGCTGCAGCCACAGGGACTGTGGGTGGGCAGCTTTGCCCAGGCCACAGCAGCAGGTGCCTGGGACCTCAGGGTAGGCAGCTTGTCCTGCTGCTGGGCTGTACTTGCCTGGTCCCCATTCCTCTCTCGTGAGCTCATTTGTGCCTGGCTGGTCCCCATTCCTCTCTCCCCAGTGTTGAGTGTCTGAGTGGTTACAGCATGAAGGCATGAGGGCATTGTGACCATTTGCATATTAGTTCTTTATCATATAAGATTTCTTCATTTTATCTCTCTCTATTCTTTAATATAGATTATTTCTGTTGCCATAAAATCACTAATTCTTTAACCTATCATCTTACATCTGCTGTTGTGCCCCTTCAGTAAGTCATTCTTTTAGTTATTGTACTCTTCAACTTCAGAATTTATATTTAATTCTTCTATATAATTTAAGTATTTTATTCAGAATTTTTACTTATTGATTTTTTCCACAATTTCCTTTAATGTTTTAAAGAGAAATTTAGAAATACTTAGCACATATTTATAATGTTTTCTTTGAAGAGTTTGTCTATTAAATCCATTACTTATAGACACAGAGAGACATTTTTTATGAACTGCTTCCCCACTGGGGATGGACCAGGCAACCCTGGTATGTGTTCTTGACGAGAATTGAACCTGGGACCCTTCAGTCCTCAGGCCAATGCTCTGTCCACTGAGACAAACCAGCTAGGGCAATATTCACACTTGCTGTTTTTTTGCATGTCTCATAATTTTTAAAAAAATATATTTTATTGATTTTTTACAGAGAGAAAGGGAGAGGGATAGAGAGTTAGAAACATCGATGAGAGAGAAACATCAATCAGCTGCCTCCTGCACACCCCCAACCGGGGATGTACCTGCAACCAAGGTACATGCCCTTGACCGGAATCAAACCTGGGACCCTTGAGTCCAGAGGCCGATGCTCTATCCACTGAGCCAAACTGGCTAGGGCATGCATATCTCATAATTTTAATGAATAATAATTCATTACATATGTTATAACTTGATAATATGAACTATCACTTTTCCACAGAATATTGTGTTATTGGTGCTATTTTTTGTTTGTTTTGCTTCTTTGTTATTTGTTTTGTACCTTGTCTGGAGAAAAAATATGATTCCATTTCTTTCATAGCATGTGGCTATGAAGTCTCTGCCTAGTTTTTATTATTGTTGTAGATATATATTTTTTAAGCCTGGCTTCCTTCAGTTTGCCCTACTTTCTATATAGCTTAGTGGTCAGCAAATGATTATACAGAAGCTGTATTCAAGTATCTTGAGGTAATAAGATTTTTATCCTTTGGTGATGGGATCACTGTACAGGTAAGAATATTCACCCAATATTTAGGTTATTTCCAAGTATATCACAGCTTTTACATTTCACTGATACCTTTATATCCTTTATGTGCATGCACACAGCTTGAGGATCAGCCAAGCATGTATGACAACCTTAAGTCCTCTCTAGTTTCTGTTTGTGCCTCAGAGGTAATTATATTTTATATTTGTCCCAATCACAACTGCAACTTTAGGTTAGTAGCAACACTGTTCCTCCCTGCTTGAAGATGTCACTTACACAGGAAAGGCTGCTAGGTATGGCTGTTTCCCATCATGGAGATCAGGAAGCCCCTTTCTACCAAGGCAGTACAGCTACAGGATGTCACTGGAGGCTCCACTTGGGCAGAATTTCTGCACCTACCATTTGGTAGTGAAGAAAGAGTGCAAATAAGTCAGGAATGTCATAGGCTCCCACTATTCTTATCTGAAATTCAACAGTTTTGTAAGTGTAAATACTTCTCAAAATACTTGTAAATAAAAAACATTTTTATTTGTCTTTGATTAACTTCCAGAGTGCTGAAATAGCTGTTTTATAAGTTTTGTCTCATTTTATAGTTGTGTTCTGGGGGGGATTAACTTCTTCATCCTGACATAGCTAAAAGAATTATAAGGTAAAAAAATTATTAAAATCAAGGATTAATTTTTGAAAATCAAAGTAAATTAGACATGGGGTCACACTGTACCTAAATATACTTCCAGTGAATAATGGGTACTTATAAAACAAAAACAAAAAACTTGTAGTCAACAAAACCAGAGAGGTATTGGGTGTAGCTTAAACAAGAGTATTATCAAAATGATCAATAATGAGGCCTTCTAAGTAAAAAAAAATATAATTAAGATTTCAAAATGTCCTATTCCCTAGCTTATTAGCTATTTTCCCTAAATTATATATAAAACCCCAAGGCTTAATTTTGAAGAGTTTTATCAAAAGATTTTAGGAAATAATTGAATAATTATCCACTGAATTCATGTTATACAATAGCTCAATAATTAAAGTACATAAAGCTATATTAACAAATTGGGAGTTAATAGTAATGAGAGAGAAAAATATAAAGAATTCCATATGCATTTATTAAAACTAATGAAACCTTTGTCTATCTCTAAGGTATAGTTTTTAAAATTTATTTTACTATCCTATAATAATTTTGCACTTAGCATGTACCTCTATTTTAACACTATCTCATGGGGTTATTTCTTTTTCTCACTGAAAAGTGAATGCCTTGGGAATATAGCATCTATCCACAATAATCTATCTATATACCAATATACTTTTGTGAAAAATGTTATTCTTTATGTAAACTATTTATATGTTGTAAGGTGATATAGATTTATCTAAACAGCAAGAAATATGTAAAGTTGTAGCTATCTAAAACTAAATACTATTAGTATTTACCATAAATGATAAAAAATAATTTCAATAGTAATATACATTGAAATGTTTTTGGAATAGATAAATTCTCACTCACATATTTCATTTGGTTTTGGCTCACTATCCATTGATTTCTTCATACTGGTGAGGATTTTAAAGAATATAACTGTTAGCTATACACTCCCAGGTTAAAGCCTGGAGAGTAACTTTTAGTTGTGCTTCTTTTATTGTTTTCTTTAGTTACACACACACGCAGACACAAAGTTAAAAATATACGTGTGCAATCCTGTATGGAATGTTAGAAAATTAAAAATGATGTATGTGATTTTTAAAAATGTACCCTTATCTAAAACCTAACATACAGAGAGTACAGATGTTCCTGAACTGCTCTTTGTAAGACTAAGCTCTGACAACTATCTTTTTTAAATAATGGATGGCATTGACTTTTTTAAATGGAAGTCAAAGAAAAAAGTGAGGAAAAAATATTTCTAGTTTTTTAGAAGTTGGCTTTTGTTATCTTTTAGACAAGAACTTTATACCTCTCTCAAAGGAAATATCATACATCAGCTATACCAGTCAATACTTCAAGCTAAATATTGGATGGAAGGGTCAATTTTTATTATCTTTAATGCATTCAAATTCTAGGAAGTTAATTCTCCTATGAAAGTTTTTAAATTTAGTGTCAGACTTTAATAATACACCTTCCCTATATTTATATATAAACATTTTTAGTGCGTACACACACACACACACACACACACACACCATCACCACCACCACCAACAACACCACCACCACCACTACCACATTTATTATTTACCATCCCATCTAATAAAAGAGTAATATGCAAATTAACTGTCACTCCGGGACAAAAATGGAGGCACCCATAGTAGTGGGGCAGGACGCTAGTGTTGTTACCCTGCAACAGGAACCCAACAGACCACAATCAGACCACAGGCCGCATCCAGCAGGGCCTGCTGGGAAGTCGCCATGATTACCCTCGAGCAGACAAGCAGGTTCACAAGTGGGGCCTCAGGCAGTGCCCAGCAGAGCAGGCTGGGTGCCGGCTGCAGAGGAGGGGGAGCCAGCATTTGGGACCCCACAGGCAGTGCCCAGCCGGGCTGCGGAGAAGGGGGTGCAAGCCATCAGGGACCCCACAGGCAACACAAGCTATCGGGAACTCCTCAGGAGGAGGGGGTGTGAGCCATCGGGGACCCTGCAGGCAGCACCCAGCAGGGCCTTCGGGGAGGTGGTGGTGGCAAAGGGGGAGCAAGTAATGGGCACCTGCAGGCAGACACCCAGCAGGGCCTGCTGGGTGGTGGCTGCGTCCATGAGACAGCAGGCAAGTGGGATGACCAGGGAGCAGGCAATCGGCCCACAGGCAGCACCCAGCAGGGCCTGCTTGCCCATCCCCGTGATGTGGAGCAGACAGGCCCTGAGAGCAGAGAACCATGTAGAGTGGGTCCAAGCCATCAGTAGCACATCTTTTTAGGGATCCCAATTTGGAGATGGTGAAGGTCGGGCTGAGGGACCTCCCCACCTGCCCTCCCCCTCTCCTTCCCCCACCTATCTGTGCACAAATTTTGTGCACTGGGCCCCTAGTTATTTCCATAACTAGAAAATATGTATATGCATAATCTATAAATGTACACATTTATATATATAATCCAATAAAACACTAAATCAGTTTGAAACAAATTCAATGTATAAGGAACAGAAATATACACATATTTTAAGTTTTAGAATAGGAATAATGTTTGCCAAAATAGTTTCTTCTTTAATGTCAGTCTTCTCAATATTTCTTTCTAAAAAAATTCATTATAAGGAAGAAGGAGTCAACATTCTGCACGCATTCTCATGTTATAACCAAATTTTTTAGGCATTGTGGTATTGATGTTAGAGGCAAATAAGAGGCTTGCAATGTTTATTTCTCAGATAATAGTCTAGACACTTTTCCAGTGATTAAAGGCTCCTCTATGAATCATATCACATGGTATATATGTAGTGAGCTGCTGGCCCAGGACTAGAGCAAATGCCAATCTATTCCACTGCAGGAAATGAGAATTCTCAGAGCTGCTCCAATTCAACACCTTTAAAGTTATAATTTCCTCATATTACCCTTGAAAACATATAAATAACTCATACAACTTAACACAAAAAATCAAACAATCTTATTAAAATTTGAGCAGAGGATAGAAATGGATGTTTCTCCAAAGAGGACCTGCATATTGCCAATAGAAATATTAAAAGTTATCAAGCTTACTAGTGGAGAAATGCAAATTAAAACCACAAATGAGATATTACCTCACACCTGTCAGAATAACTATCACCAATATATCAACAAACATTGTATTGGTGAGGATTTGAAGAGAGGGGGACCTTCTTGCACTGTTGGTGGGACTGAAGATTGATGCAGTCACTATGGAAGCTGTATGGATGTTCCTCAAAAATTAAAAATATCAACCAGAAATCCACTTCTGGAATCTAAAACACTAATTTTAAGATACTATATACATCTCAATGTTCATTGCAGATTTATTTACAATCACCAATTATGGAAGCAACATAGATGTTCATCAACAGATAATTAAGAAGATATGTTACATAGATACAAAAGCATATTACTAGGCCATAAACAATGAAATCTTACAATTGCTACAACACAAATGAACCTAGAGGGTATTATGCTAAGTTAAATATGTCAGACAAAAAAAGACAAATATCAGATAATTTCACATATATGTGGGTTGGGAATTGGGAGGAAAAAGATGATGGCCATTACAAAATAGTCACAAGGATGTAAAGGACATAGAGAATATAGTCAATAATATTGTAATAACCGTACTGTATCTGGTGTCAGGTGGCTACTAGACATCAGAGGGGTCAGTTAGTAACTTATCTAAATTTCTAATCATTATGCTATACACCTGAATCTAATATATTAAATGTCAACTGTAATTTAAAAAGGCCTGACTGGTGTTGCTCTGTGGTTCAGCATAGACCTATGAACCAGGAGGTCATGATTCGATTCCTGGTCAGGGCACATGCCAGGTTATTGGCTCGATCCCCAGAAAGAGAAATGCAGAAGACAGCTGATTAATGGTTCTATCTTAGCATTGACTAGAGACCTGGTGCACAAAAATGTGTGCACTTGAGGGAGTCCCTCAGCCTGGCCTGTGCCCTCTTGCATTCTGGGACTCCTCAGGGGATATCCACCTGCTGGCTTAGGCCCGCTCCTCGGGTGATTGGGCCTAAGTTGGCAATCAGACATCCCTTTGGCAGCCCAGGAGCTGTCAGGTGATGTCCACTTGCCAGCGAGGAGCAGGCCTATGCTGCAGTCAGACATCCTTAGTGCTGCTGAGGAGGCAGGAGAGGCTCCCACCACCACCACTGTACTGGCAGCCATCAGCCTGGCTTGTGGCTGAGCAGAACTCCCTGCTGACCACCAGGGACAGTTTCTGCATTGAGTGCACTGACCACCAGGGACAGTTTCTGCATTGAGTGTCTGCCCCCCTGGTGTACAGTGTGTGTCATAGTGACCAATCATTCCCAGTTGTTCTGCTGTTAGGGTAATTTGTATATTACCCTTTTATTTTACAAGATCTAATCTAATAAAAGAGTAATATGCAAATTAGCCAGCACTCTGAGACACCTACATCACACCCACCAGCCAAGCCATGCCCACCAGCCAATCAGACAAATTAATCCAGCCAAGATGGCGGCCGGCAGCCACAGAGCTAGAGCAAACAGGAGGCTTCTGTTTGGAGGAAACTGCCTGCCTTGGCCAGCTCAAAGCAACAAAGTTTCAATTATAGAAACCATGGAGCTGAAGCAAAAGGAGGCTTCGTTGCCTGCCTAGGCAGGCTGCGGCCTCTGCTCAAGGCAACAACATTTGTTTCAATTATAGAAGATAAATAAACCCCAGAAACCTGCTTCCAGCCAGTCTCACTGGGACCTTGGGTCAATGGGAGCTGTGGCCAGACTCTGAACAGCCACGAGGCCTTCACCCAGGCACCACAGTAGGGACCCGAACCCTGAAGGGGCTGTGTCCAGCCTGAAAATGGCCCTCAGACCCTCACCCAGGTTGGCCACACCCCCATGGGGTGAGAGTCCCCATTGGGGGGCTTGGCCAGCCTGTGAACAGCCATCATCCCCTCACTCAGGCTGGCCAGGCATGCCAGCAGGTGGACATCCCCTGAGGGGTCCCAGACTGGGAGAGGGTACAGATTGGGCTGAGGGACGCCCCCACCCCCCAACTGCACAAATTTTTGTGCACCAGGCTCCTAGTACTATATAAGATAGAGGCCTGGTGCATGGGTGGGGGCCAGTTGGTTTGCCCTAAAGGTGTCCCAGATTAGGGTGAGGGTACTGCTGGGGTGCCTGGCCAGCCTGAGTGAGGGACTGATAGCTGTTTGCAGGCTGGCCAAGGCCCCCAGAGTTCCAAGCTCCCAACGAGGCTTGTTGGAGGCAGGTATCTGGGATTTATTTATCTTCTATAACTGAAACTTTGTTGCCTTGAGTGGAGGCCACAGCCGGCCAAGGCAGGCTGAACCTTAGCTTCCTCCATCACCAAGGCAACCAAGCCTCCTGTTTGCTCTAGGTCTGTGGCTGCCGGCCGCCATCTTGTTTGGTTTAATTTGCATATAGTCACTCTGATTGGCTGGTGGGCATGACTTGGGATGTAGCAGAGTGACACAATTAGCATGTTACTCTTTTATTAGATTAGGTGTTTCTATCTCTCTCTCTCTCCCTTCCTCTCTCTGAAATCAATAAAAACATATTTTAAAATTTTGAAAGGAGGTATAACAATGAAAATAAAAATGAATTCCTGATTATTTATTGAAAAGATCTTATAATGAATGATTCTTCTTTTCTGCCACACAGCAGATTGGAAGAAGAAGTTCCTGAGAATTCATGTGTTCAAATAATAAGTCTTCGTTATAACAACCTGTTATAGAACTCAAACTATATTTTCCCATAGAAATATACTGGGTGATGTTTTTTAATATAGGACTGACAAAACTGAGGTGTAATGTTAATTAAACAGTAATTTTCTGTACTTGAATATATAACCATCTTAACTAATAAAAGCATAATATTGAAATTAACCATTTATCCGGCACAGGGTAAGCCACGCCCACCAGCCAATCAGAGCGACTGTATGCAAATTAGCCCAACCAACATGGAGGCCGCCACTCAGGGACCTGAGTAAACGGCAGCTTCCACTGCAGCAGGAGTCAAAGTGAAACTGCTGCCTGCTCTGCTCATTCTGCCTCCAGCAAAACACATGTTAACATAATAACAATCATAGAATCCTCGGGAGCTGAAGGAAACAGCAGGCCTGGCCTGAGCACTAAGAGTAGTAACATTGTCTCATTATAGACGCCATGAGGTGAAGCAGAGAGGAGGCTTAGTTACTAGGAGGCCTCGCCTTAAAGGAACAGCATCAATTATAGAAGATAAACAAACCCTAGAAACCTGCGTCCAGCCAGCCTTGCTGGGACATTGGGTCAATGGGAGCTGTGGGCAGCCTTAAAGCCTGAAAGCACCAATCAGCCCGTCACCCATGCTGGCCACAACCCAATGGGGTGAAGGACGTTACTAGGGGGCTTGGCCAGCCTGGAGACAGCCATCAGCCCATCACTCAGGCTGGTCAGGCATGCTAGCAAGTGGACATCCCCAGAGGGGTCCCAGACTGTGAGAGGACACAGGCCAGGCTGAGGGACCTCCCGAGTGCACAGAGCATCTGCAGGGCGGAACAGTGCAGGACCCAGGACCCGTGAGGGGGAAAGAGGTGGCAGGTTTGGCGGCCTGCTTAGTGGCTCCCCAGGCCCTTTGAGGGGCACTGGGGAGCAGGAAAGAGGCGGTGGGGGCCAGGGGCCTGCTTGGCAGCTCCCCAGGCCCTTTGCGGGGCACCGGGGAGCAGGAAAGAGGCGGTGGCCTGCTTGCCGGCTGCCCAGGCCCTTTGAGAGGCATCAGGGAGCGGGAAAGAGGCAGCGAGGGGTCTTGGCCGGCTTGGCGGCTTCCCAGGCCCTTTGCGGGGCACTGGGGAGTGGGAAAGCAAGGCAGCAGGGTACCAGTGAGTGGGAAAGAGGCAGCGGAGGCGTCACGGCCTGCTTGGTGGCTGCCCAGGTCCTTTGTGGGACACCGGGGAGCAGGAAAGAAAGGCTACAGGGGCCAGGGTCCTGCTTGGCAGCTCCCCAGACCCCTTGGCAGCACTGGAGTGTGGGAAAGGAAGGGAGCAGGGGACCGGTGAGTGAGAAAGAGTCAACGGCCTGCTTGGCAGCTCCCAGGCCCTTTGGGGGACACTGGGAAGTGGGAAGGCAAGCTCTTGGGGGCTGGGGGCCTGCTTGGCGGCTCCCCAGGTCCCTTCCGGGCATCAGGGAGCAGGAAAAGGCTGGCCTGACCACAAGGTGGAGTTTTTCCTGCTTTCTGGTGGCTGGAGGAAGATGGGCAGTAGGCAAGTTTGGGAGGAAGGCAGCACCCAGCCCTGGCCACAGCTCAAAAAAGAGAACAACATGCAGAGGAGGGCAAGAGTCTGAGAGATCAACATAGAGGGGGTGCCTGCTCCAAGCCTGGGGGCAGGCCCCCAGCAGGTAGACACACACAGGAGGACTGCTCCAAGCCTCAGATATGGCTGGGGGCAGGTCCCCACTGGCAACACACACACAAGCGCACACACACACACACACAGAGACAAAAGGCGCCTGGCAGACTGGGGCCATCATAGGACATCCACTGAGGGGTTCCAGACTGTGAGAGGGGGCAGGCTGGGCTGAGGCACCCCCACCCTCTCCCCCATGCACGAATTTCGTGCACCAGGCCCCTAGTCAGTTATAATTTTATAAGTGAAAATATAAGCCAAATTATAAGAAAATAACTTGACATGGACTTTTTCATGCAACAAAACTTTACAAAGGAGATTCTTATATTTGCTCCAACCAACTCTTGTGTATCAGGATGATGCTCCAACCAACTGGGTTAACCAGCCAGGGCATGTATTTTTTTTTTTTTTGCAAGTGTCTGTTGATCCTTTGTCTCCTTAGATCCAAAAATCAATTTTACTATACATAGGAATAAACTTAACCAAGGAGGTAAAGGACCTGTACTCAGAAAATTACAGGATGCTGAAAAAAGAGATAGAGGAAGACATAAACAAATGAAAGAATATACCATGTTCGTGGATTGGTAGAATCAACATCATTAAAATGTCCTTACTACTCAAAGCATTCTGTAGATTCAATGCAATCCCCATTAAAATACTAAGGGCATATTCCAAAGACCTAGAACAAACTCTGCAAAAATTCATATAGAATTTAAAAAAGACCTTGAATAGCTGCAGCAATCTTCAGAAAAAAGAAAAAAATTAGAGGGATCACAATACTGGTTATCAAGCTATACAACAAAGCCACTGTTCTCAAAATTGCGTGGTACTGGCACAAGAACAGACATATAGACTAATGGAATAGAACAGAGAACCCAGAAATTAACCCAAGCCACTATGCTCAATTAACGTTTGACAAAGGAGGCAAGAATATACAACCGAGTCAAGACAGTCTCTTCAATAACAGGTGCTGGGAAAATCGGACAGATACAAGCTTACTATTATATTTCTCTTTTGTCTATATCATGTGTTACATGTATTTTCACATTTTGTTTAGGTGTATGGGTTTTAAAGAAATTATGTACAGTATATACATTAAATTTGCTATAATCACACTCTTGATAAATTTGCTATAATCACACTCTTGATAAAAAATATTTAATGGAAGGGCGATGAAAATTCTAACACTGATTATGGTGATGGTTGCACAACTTTGCGTAGACACTAAAAACCATTAAACCAAAGGACTTGTATGCAAACCTAACCAATGGACACAGACACCAGGGGGGTGAGTACATGAGTGGAGGTTGGGGGAAATGGAAGGATAAGGACACATATGTAATACCTTAATCATTAAAGAAAAAAATATCTTCTGATCCATTAAAAAACAACAACATTAAGTTATATCCTTTAAATAGGTGTGTGTGTGGCTGGGGAGTGGGGGGTAGAGATGTCCTCTAATGAAGTCCCATTGGAAAATAGTTCTGTATTTTCTACTAACTCTTCATATGTTTTGGACTACCATTTAAAATTTTTAAAAGAATTTCAATGACAGTTTTTCAAAGAAGGTTGAAAACCTTGCAAGCAAATAAGAAAGACAAAGAAGCAAATCAATAAATCCTTAGAATTTTAACTTAAAAGTATGTGTCTCTGGAGTCAGACAAAAATAGTTGCTAATGTGTGCTCTTCCATCCATTATCTGAGTGAACTTATATATTTTGATTCACTTTTCTTTTACTTCATCTATAAATGGAGATAATGCTGATTTCATTAGGAAGTCATGAGATTAAGAAAGATGATATAAAATTATAGCACACTTCCTTGAATACAGTGATCATTTAAAATTTTATCTCCCTACTTCTCACTTTCCCCATGGGTTATTTGAAAAATATATTTTATATTAGCATATTTTGGGGATTAGCTAGTTGTATGATGCAGAGACTTTTATTTAGAAACCATTATTGTTGAGTTATCCTATTCATTAATCATCCTTGATCTATTAGAAGCAAGACTGGCATCTGTTTTTGTCCTGGTAAGCCAATTGATTCGCCTACAGAAATGACAAGAAAACCATCAGAAGACCTTGACTGATGGCCAAATACACAGATTATTGATCATAAATTTGCCCATCTGATATTTTGAGAATTATTAGTTATTTGTAGCTCATTGAAGGTATTGTGACTGGGCAGTGTAGATTGTCACCACCAAAAATACAGAAGGAGATCATTTATCACTTCTAAAATCTTTGTAATATATCTATTTTTAAATATGTTTTTATTTATTTCAGAGAGGAAGAGAGAGGGAGAGAGACATAGAAATATTAATGATGAGAGGGAATCAATGATCGGCTGTCTTCCTGCACACCCCTTACTGGGGATTGAGCCTGAAACCCTTGCATGTGTCCCGAATGGGATTCAAACCCTAACCACTTGGTTCATAGTTTGATGCTCAACCACTGAGCCATGCTGGCCAGATGTGTAATATATCCACTTATGGTAGATTCTCATTATTTAGTTAATTGTGTTCTTATAAAGTTATCATATGCACTGAATTTATAAATATTGAACCATTGCTTCTGGGGGAAATATGGGATTAGGTTCCTTCATTCTCTGATCATATTTGCATGAACCAATATTGGAGCCCCTTACACGTCCAGTGTGGTTCAGGGTTCCTGTTTAGGGTTCGAGTTCTGAAGGAGGCCGCACACAAAATGAAGAGAGATTAGAAGAGAATCAATTTGGAAACTGGGGGACCAGGCGTGGCAAATCTTCCCTCTACCAGGATAGATTTCCCACTGATGCCTGGGTCTCACCAGCCTTTTATTGAGTCTCTGAGAAAACAACCATATCCTTAGGCAGGAAATTCAGACAATAAACAGGCAGCAAGAATTTACATGTAAGTAACAAATAGGGGTTTGCTTTAACTAACAATGTTTCAACTTAATGGGTGCATAGCTCTGACCTTTCAGAGCAACCAAAGTTGGTGAAAACAATTAGTTTCCAGCAAACAAATAAATACTGTTTTCATGGGTGTCCTGTTTAAAGACACTTTACTACATATTGGTTATTCATAGACATTAAACTCAATTGCAATACTATAACTCATGCCTGAAGGAAGCTTATCTTATTCATGCATTTCCTCTGCAAAGCACATCACAGACGTTTTGTGCTTAAGGATCCTACCGAGCACTTTAGCGCTATGACTGGGGGCTACTTCATACAGTGAAATAACCAACAAAAGGCACACAAAAAGATGGCACTAAAGAGACCACCGTAAGGACACCTGTTGACGGGTTTAGAGGCTGTAATAGGAAGGCAGTGCCGCCTTGCTCCTCCCTGGCCTGCACCATGAATGCCTGATGACTCAGAGAGTTTTGCCCACTCCCCATGTCCTTGAATTACAAAAACACCGCTTCGATTGTGAAGTTACAAACACATTTTAGTAAGTAGGCACATTTGCAAATAATAAATCCACAAGTAAGGAGGATCCGCTGTAATTTTAGATGGTATAATTCTTGAGACTCTTTTCTCTGAATTGATTTTGTCTTTACTCCTGTTCTTCTTAATTATGGTATGTTTAATTTTAAAACTGGTAATTTGTTACAATCAAAATGTTCAATATATGTGGGATGACTCGGGCTTAATCATGCTATGTATGCTTTGTGTTTGGATCATCAGAAATTCTTGAAACTGGTAGCAATATTATGATAATGACTTAATTTATTTCAGTCCCAGATAAAGGAAAACATTAGACTTTTAGTGCAAGAAGTCTAAAAAAGGGATTTGAGGAGGGTGGTGAGTATTTAGAATATCTTACTGCAAAATATTGGAAAGAAAGATGACCATCAATAGGTAAAACTGCTGGTTAGTGATAGTGACAAATCAAGAGTAAATTCTTTGAATTTGAAGTGGCTCTAATCCTCTTACCATGTGCTTTTCTCCCACAGTAGCCCAGGAATAAGATAAGAAGTGTTGAATGGCTACATTGATCCAGTGAAAGAGGTTACAATAAGTTTAGTGGAGAACAGAGTAAAAAGCAATTGAATATGTGACAATAGGATAGTTGAGTTATAGCATGATGTCTGTATTAGCTAGAAAGTCAATAAGGATAAAAGTTAGCTGTGCTAGAGGAACTGAAGACTTCAGTGAAACCAAAGAAATTTAACTTATAATATGAATTGAAGGAGATGAGGATACTTTAAACTGTAATCCAATATTATGTTAGAAGTTAAATTTACAGAGATACAATAGTTTGGGTTGCTGACAAAGCCAAGGGACTCCCAAAAGGGATAAGGACGAGGGGGTTAAATTGATTGATGCCTGGTAAAGAAATTTTCCTTACGGAGAATTGGGTTGTTCACATTTATTCTGATGATTGAAGTTCCTGGAGGAGAGAGCAATGTGAGTTAGATGCCAACATCCGTTGAGAAAAATGAATGGGAACTCTGTAGAAGTTTCAAGTAGCGATAGAAAGTCTGAAGTCTGATGCCATGAACCCCAGGAGGGAAGTGCTTATATGTGAGGGAAGTAGAAAAACCGTCTGAAATGAGAACTTGGTAACTGGGAGGATGCCAATGTCACCTCAGACTCCTGTGCTCCCAGCATTGTAGGAGGACTGGAGAAAACCATGTTCCCTTTAGGAGAGCTGCGGAGGAGATTAGTATGCTGATGCTGACAGCCAAAGTTAAATTGTCAACCATGTTCGGAGAAAAATCTGCGCAGAGGCTTAGGATTAAGGTGCAGCTTTATAATAAAGGATAGATTCTTGAGAACAGGGTGAAAAAATAGGAGTGAGTGTGGAAGTGGCAGTGTTAGGAAGAAGCAGAGAGCAGGGAGAAGGCTGGGCAAGAAGAGAAAGGAAAGGATAGGTTGGGTTTGTGTATTTAGCTGCATTTAAAGATAAACTGTATTTATAGGGCTTGATGGATTTAACCAGTAACATGATTTGCAGCAGAAGCAGGTGGAAAACTCATGTAATATTAGAGGCCTGAGAAGCTTAGCAATCTGCAGTCCTAGTTCACAAGTCTGATATCTCTAATCTTCCCCATGAGGTGATTGTGGTGAGACTATTGTTGTGCATATAAGCTCAATAAGATAAAATCGCCCTGGCTGGTGTAGTTCAGTGGGTACAGCATCAACCCACATACTTAAGGATTATGGGCTCCATTCCTAGTCAATAGCATGCTCCTGGGTTGCAGGTTCGGTCTCCAGCCCCAGTTGAGGTGTGTGAGGGAGGTAACTAGTTCTTGTGTCTCTCTCATGTCCATGTTTCTCTCTCCCACTCCCTCCCTCCATTCCTTCCTTCCAGTCTTTCTAAAAATCAATAGGAAAATATCCTCGAGTGAGGATTAACAACAACAACAACAAAATCTGTGCATGTTTAATGAGCTGTAAGTAAACTACAGATGCAAGCAAGGCTAGTGACCTCTCCCCTGGAGATTTTTGAGCTGGTGGTAAAGATTTTCAGTGTATATCTGGTAGATGAAGCTCTAAGATGTCATATTGAGGAGTTAGTAGTAGCCATGTGCCCTGTTATATAGATCAGATGAAGGGCAGTTTTAATTAATTTTAAAAGAAATCAACAGTTTTGTCTCTGTAGGAGAATGATTCCTCTAAGGTTGAGAGAATAAATATAAATAAACCTTAAGAACTTGTAATTGTGTTTAATTTAAATGTTGTTTTAATTTTAAATAATCTAAAAGAAAAGGAAATGGACAACACTACCACTCATTTTATTGTGTGTTTGTGTCTGTGCATATACAGTGTGTATTTACACACTGGGTGTGGACAAACATTTGTGTGCACATGTATGAGTACATGTATATTGTACATATATACCTTACATATACAGCCTCTTGCTATTGTTTATCTTATATATAAACTGTCATTTTTAATTCATGGCTTTGTTATACTGTCTTCTTTTTCTAGGCTCATTTTTTTTCTAGACTGTGTAATTTATTTTTAACAGTTTGTTTCACTTTTTTATTTTCTTCTCTTTTTGTACATTATATTAATAGGGGATATCCTTATTATTTATTTGGTCTAGTAAATTCAGCTGATTTCTCCTTGACTTTTATCACATCATCATAATGTCTTCTTCTTCTTGCTTTTCTGTAATCTGAGGAAATGGGAAGAGGTGGCATAGATAATGATTTGTTAAAACTATGTACAGCCTTATTTGTTTAAATATATTGACTCATCTTTTGGGGGTTGCTGCTAAATTTTCTAAAAATGGGTAACACAACATAGACAAAAGTGTATCCACTTTCTAAGAATAATATCTCTAAACCTGGGCCGTTTCCAGCTTGGATTCCCTAAAATGGCAAGTAGATGCTAAAATGTTCTGCATCTACTTCTGCAACACTAAGATAGTGGGGTACTGAAATCCTTAGTGGTGGGTAGGAAACTATGTAAAAATAGGAAACTACAGTCCATTTTTCTTCTAATTGGTCATGTGTTCATTGGGGAGAGAGGTGTATTAATGAAGATTGTGAGTTTTTTTGTGTTGTTTTCTTTGTGTTTATTTGTTGCTGTTTTTTACTAGTCCTTTCCCCAATATGGCATCTAAAGATTGAGATGAAAAGTGGGGATCCAATCTGACCAGGAGAGTGTTGTTTTCTTTGCTTACCTAGCATTTTAGGAAAAATAATCGTATTTCAATGATAAAATATTTTTCTAAACTCTTATGTGTTCAGATCTGTCAGAATTTGGTGAGGAATCTTATTTGATCTGGTTTTATTCTACCAGCTTTACCCAGGGCACTCAACACTCATTAAAAAAAAAAAATTGAGGCCACAAGTGTTACCACATTCACCCATTTACTCAGTAAGTAAGGGAATGCTTTTAATTTATGGAAATTATAGATCATTTTAGTGAATACTTTAAAAATATTTTAGTGATATCAGCAGAGAAGAAGGGAGAGGGAAAGATAGAAACATCAATGATGGGAGGGAATCAGTGATTGGCTGCCTCCTGCATGCCCCACGCCGGAAATGGAGCCCGTAACCCAGGCATGTGCCCTGACAGGGAATAGAACCATGACCTCCTGGTTCTATTCCCTCCTGAGCCATGCTGGCTGGACAGTGAATACTTTTTAGTGAAATGTTTTAGTGAATACATTAAAAAAAAACACATAACGAGTGTTATTTTGAAAAATATATAACTTTACTGATGAATTCACTTGGGAACTCTTGAGTGTTATTTTTCTTTGTGACTTAAAAAAATGAATTGAATATGAGTTTAATCTGAAAAGGTCAAAAATATGAAATGTAAAAACTCTAAACCCACTTCCTGTTTTTATGCTATTACTAAAGCACATATCCAAGAACTATAATTTTTACTTGGATTAAACAACAATACAAAATAGTCACTATATCTAATAATTTACTAACCTACAATGTAACAAAAGAAAGTTAATACAAATAAGGCTAAAACTTATAGAGTTAACAATTGTCTAAATACCTGAACCATTTTTTCTTTCAGAACATACTAAATTTTTTATTATTCTTTTAACAGATATTGAACAAAAGCTCACTAAATCTAACCACAAGTCATCAGTACTTAGTTTGTCAAGATATATTCCTTTAAATTGTACTAACATGGAAGCATTCTAAAAATTGTCTCTAGTGGAAAAATCCCTTGCCCTTAGGACCTGTAGTCATGTTTAAGTCTCCCTCTTTCTCCTTCTCTCTTTTTCTTAACTTAGTTGTTTGCTTGTTTCTTCATTTGTTAACATTTTATTGTTTTGTTTCTTGCCTTGTTGTTTTTTTAAATTTTGCCTAAACATTAGGCCAGTGCTACTGGGCTGCCCATTTTGTTCACAACTGAACCTTATATTCTTAACCAGTGGGTTGGTTGGTTCTTAATTTTATTTTAGGGGAAGAAACTTTTTTATTTTACTGTTTTGGCTCAGCCGTTCTTCTGTCTCTCAGCCTTTAGCGATGACTGCCTCCGTTATTATTTTATGTGTACTGGAGTCGGCAAAGCTTGTAGCTACAACTGTTGTCTATATTGAGTACCTCTATTTCACTGACAAAAAAGCTTTTGCCTCAGCCACAGCTGAAACAATCATCCACGGCTCACAAAATCTATTTGCTGAGTTGTATTATTTGTTGCTGTTGTTGAGAGAATAAACAATTTCAATCACAGTGCTTTTCTATATCTTTTACATGACTGTTACTGTATTGCACAAAACACTAACACAATTTTTTTCAAACCATTTTTAAGAATTCTCTTTCACATCTAACTCTATCCAACAGGACCGAAGCATTGAGGTGAATGCAAACGGGAGAAATGGGAGATAGAAGAACAGAGTGGTTATATTAAGAAAGTGTTGAAACAGAATCCAAAGTGCCTATACTCTGTGAAGTAACCACCAAAACAAACTCAACCACTAATTCCTCTGTAAGGCCTTCTCCAGTCCTCAGGTGAAGAAAGGTGATCCTATCCCAGGTTCCCTTGAGGCTGAGGTATATGCTACTATGACACCTATCATATACTACAGTCATTATCTTTCCACTGATCAGCCTCATCCAAAGGACTTTGGTGGTGGGTGGAGAAGTCAGTGATCAGGATCTCCTGTTAATTTTCAAACCAGAAACACCTGTAAAATTGCAGCAAGAAATTTTTTTCTTGGTCTTTCTGACTGAATTTTGTTTGTCAAGACCCCCTATTCACACCTACACACAAAGTTTTCTTTTAAGTGCCCTTTCCAAGTATATTGATTTAAGAGTTTGCCATTGCTGTCACACTACATGAACTACAGAGTTGAAGCCATTAGTGTTACTAATATAACGATGCAAGCAGTCTCTGATTATTTCAGATATATGAATCTTTCTTGCTCGACAAGAATTTGAATACATGTCTAATATTATGTAAGCAAATTCACAGTATGGGACCACAATTCTTTATCTAAACCCCTATAATTTGAATTCTGTAGGGGGAAACAATTGTGGAGTTTGTATTATTACTTTATAAAAACACTCATTTGACATCACAACCTTACTTCACCAGAACTTATTTATTGGTAAAGATGAACCAAAACTGACATGTGGCTAATGACACTATTTATGGTATTTCAATAGTCATATGTGATATTCTATATAAAAAAAACACAAAAACTAATATGCCAAGTGTCTGGTCGACCATTCAACCAATCAAAGCATAATATGCTAATGATATGCTAAAGCTGCTCAAGTGCTCGCTGTGATGTGCACTGAACACCAAGGAGCAGACTCTCTGACTGGCAGGTTAGATTGTGGCTGGAATCCAGCTGATCAGGACTGAGAAAAATGGGCTAGACACGCCCTGGGGCCTTCCCACTATGCCTCCCTAGCTGGCCAACCTCCTGCATCTCTCCCCAGCACTGATTGCACACCAGCGGGGTCGCTCGGCCTGGCCTTTGCCCTCTTGCAATCCAGGACCTCTCAGGGGATGTTGGAGAGCTGGTTTGGCCTCAATCCCACAGGACAGGCAGAGGGACCCCACTGGTGCATGAATTCATGCACCAGGCCTCTAGTGAATTAATAATAATGTATTTAACTATGAGGTGCTATTCCAGTTCCCACTGAAATGTTATATATAACTAGAAGCCCAAAGCATGAAATTCATGCAAGAGTAGGTCTTTCTTCTCCTGGATGCTGGCACCAGCTTCCCTTCAGCACCTGGGACCCGGGCTTCCCTCACAGAGGGAGGCCCTGCCCACACGCCACAGTCCACCAGCTGGTGGCCTGGACCTCCCTCTGTGGGGCAATCGTGGGGCAATGGCCGAGTTCTCAACCAATTGTATCACACCTACCTTGGCTGGCCTGGCACCAGTGGGTTTCATTGTGTGGTTCCAGATGGTCATTCCGCTCTTCAGCCATTCAGCCAATTTATATATTATGCTTTTATTATATAGGATAGAGTATGTTTTCCACGTTACCGTGCTACAATCTGAAAGATTCAAAATTTCTATATGCATCTTGTCCCAACTTTATAAGTGCAACTGTAGACCTGTAGATACTAAATCAATTTTTGTTAAAATTGATTATTCTATGCTAAGGTGACCCGATGTCCCACTTTTGGCGGGACAGTTTCGATTTTAAACAATTTGTCCCACATCCCACGGTGTTTTAAAAAAGTCCGATTTTTCTTGAAGCAGTAATAAAAAAGCTCCCAGCAAACAAAAGCCCGGGGCCAGATGGCTTCACAGGGGAGTTTTACCAAACATTTAAGGAAGAACTAAAACCTATCCTCCTCAGACTATTCAAAAAAATTCAAGAGGAAGGAACACTTCCAAACTCATTCTATGAAGCCAGCATTACCCTAATACCAAAACCAGACAAAGACAA